>VZTI01002266.1:816744-831916 GCA_013397865.1 Struthidea cinerea | reverse complement strand
ATTCTTTTTTTTTTTTTTTTTGCCAAATGTTACTCTGTGCACTTTTGGTCAACTTGTGTCCTTTTCTTTTTGATAAAGAAAAAATATATATTTTTTAACTGAGGTTAAGGAAGGCTTTCTAAGCGTTGCAGTGGATACATAACTTAATATTCATCAGAAAAGCCATTGCGGCTGAAACTTTATGAGGAAGAAATGCGCAGTTGTCATTTTAATTTTTATTATACCAAAATTTTTATTTTCACGTTGCTTTCATTTAATACCTATTTGAGAATGTCTGACTTTTTTTTGTGGTTCTTAGCAAAAGCTTACACTGAAGAAGAAAAATCCACGTAGGAAATAAATTACTGCAGAAAGCTGAATTGTAAAGTGGAAGTGGCAAATCACACACGGCTGATTCTTTGGGAACACCTGAAACAGGACCTTTTTGGTATTTCTTTTGGAGTAGGGGACTAACTTTTCCAGTTGGCTCCAGCATGAGTGGTTTGGGACTTGTTGGATTTGATTGTGAGAAAGGACCAACTCCTTCCAGATCTGTTCTGTTAAAGCACTTTACTCCAAGAGCATGTAGAGCACGTTCACCGTCGAACACAACGTTGGGTGTTTGATTGGGAACTGGCAGAACTGGGCAATGGACTTTGCCACGGTGCAGAGCTCTGAGCTGTCAGGGAGTATTCCTTACTTCCCTCTACCTGGGAAATAAATGGGTTTTCCCCACTCTTCTGTCCCTTTTGCAGATGATGGCTCCAAGGCAGCGTTATTCACCTTATCAGCTGTTAGTTAAAAGGCTCAGGACTCTGCCCAGTGTTGTGTGCTGCTTCCCACGAGGAAGTCCCCAAAGATCCTGAACTTTACAAGGACTTTTAGTCCCAGCAAGGGACTACCAAATACTGCTGGGGCTGTTTTTCCTGGGGGTCCAGGTTCAGGTCAGAACAACAAAACAAATTAACGTGGTTCTTAACCATGTCAGCTTAACACTTGAGAACATTGTTTTTCAAGCTTGGAAGCAAAAAAAAAAAAAAAAAAAAGATTTTTGCCTTTTTTTCCCCTTTTCTTTTCCAGCCCTCTCTTGGTAGCAGCTGACCCAACTGTGTCCACAAGTGTGTCACAGAAGGCAGATGAGAAAAACTGATCGGATTCCTTTTGAGAGGATGATGAGGGGCTCTGGCAGGACAAAGGTAAGGGCAGTATTGTGGGGTGGGTGAGCACTGCCCCACTGCATCCTGCATTCCCTCACCCCATGTCTCTGCCCTGGCAGTGCCACAATGCCACCCTCTTTTAGGGCTGCCTTCCAAAGGTTTTTACCACACATAGGCATTGAAGCAACAGAGGAGACTGTATTGGAATTAATTTTTCAGCTGTCTTCTTTTTTTCTTTTTTCTCCTTTTTTGCCTTTTTTCCCCCCCCTTGAAATACTTACAGGAAACTGCATTAGAATCCCAAAGTATTGGAACATTAAAAAACCCTCTGGAGATCTAAACCAACTGTAAAGAGTTAGAGTAGCACTGATGCATGACCACAAAGACAGATACGATCTGTTGTGGGTGGGGCAGACACCTTGCAGTTGTAGTGAGGAACATAAAGGTCTGATATTAAAAAAAAATCTTGGGATAGCAAAGTAATCACAGAATGAAAATGACAGAAATTAATCTTTGGCTACATAAATATAGCAAGACTTTATTTAGCAAATACTTATTCTGGGAGAGTTTTACACACAGAAACACCTAAACTTGTGCTAAACAATTGGGATTGGCTCGATGGGAGTGTTGTGTACAAGTACATAAACCAAAAATACATTCTTTGTCACATATATCTATGTCTTTTTCCAAACCATAGGTCATTCCAAGTTGCTATTTGAATTTTAGCAATTAGTTTCAGGATTTATTTTTAGGTTTTGGTACCTTAAAAATGCTTTCTAAAAACATGCAGTGTGATATGAAGATACAAAACATTACTTCCCATGGAAATGTGTTGGAGTCATAGAGATTTTTCTCTTCAGTTTCTTCACAGAAGAGCAGCAGTCTGTTTAAAGAGAGTTAGGAATCTTCAACATTTTTCACGCTCAATTATTTTCCAGACTTCGTGTGTGTGTGTATATCTGTGGGGTTTATTTTAGGACAATTTGGTTGCAATGGAAAGGAGGTTTGCAGCCATTTGGGTTATTATCTCTAGAAATACAGCAATATAAAAGCATAAAAATAACACTGAAGAAAACATATAAGAAAAAGAAAGAGAAAGGAAGGATAAGGATAGAAAGATATCAGCACCTGCAGCCAGGGATAGGCTGTGGTTGTAATCTTGATGTCTCTTGGTTGACGGTCCCACCTTGGTCCATCTGGGGTGGGGGAAGCCCATGAAACACAAAGTTCAATGGGTTAATAAATGCTCAGGTTTACATGGGAGCACCCAGGTACCTCCCCTGGCAGGGGGAGTTTTACACAGTCTGATGAAGCACTGGGGGTCACCTGCAGTCCTCTGGTGGAAGGCCCCAGAAATGAATCTGGGGCACTTTGGGGGGCTTTGATGGTTTATGACCCCTTCTGAGACACAAGATCTGCCTCCTTGGGCCAGTTAGACCCCATCACAAGGGATGAATTCCTTCAGGCCTACTTGTGAATGTCCCGGTACCAGCCCAGGGGGGAGCTTTGTGCCTGAGCCAGTTGTGAAAGGGAGGGCATGATAAAAAGCACTGATGCCTGAAGATTTTTAGGCTTTTATATATTTTTCATATATTTGTAAATTTGTAGACTGTTCATACAGAGTTATAACTGCTAGTACCTTTCCTGCCCTCTCCCATAGTTTAACAACAATCCTACATTTTGAAGGTTTTTACCTTTTTTTCTATTTACTATATTAACAAATCCAAAGACCCTGAATTTTCGCCTTGTGATAATCTTACTTAACATTCTATCACCTACTTCACACCAGTGTAGATTCCAACTCTTCCCAAAGGGTAGGTAGTTTTCTCCAAGGGCAAAGGTCAAGGACAGTGCTGTCCCAGAGGGGTAGAATCCTTCAAAACAGGCAGAGAGATATTCTCTGCATTCTGGATTCCAACATCTCCCTCTCCTGTTTGAACCAAAACCACTTCTTTGACAGCTTTGTCCATGGTTTGTTCAGCACAGTGAAGTATACATGGCACAAATACTAAAAGAATAATAACAACAATTAACACATACAAACCTATCTTCAAAAATTTTCTCCATAAGGGTGTAAGATCAAACCAATTGAACATATTGTTCAAGAAAGATCCACTTTCTTCTCCAAGTTTAGCAACGTAATGACAGAATGAAAATGATAGAAATTAATCTTTGGCTACATAAATATAGCAAGACTATTTAGGAAATACTTATTCTCTACATTCTGGATTCCAACATGATACATACTTGACATTCTGTTTAGTCTTGCCTTTAGTCTGTCAAGGACACTTTATTTTGCACTATACATCATAGACACAATAAAGTGTAGGGCTAAAAGACTGGGAGGGGAGGGCTCCAATGGGGCAGAACCTGGGGGAAAATCACCTAACCAACTTCTCTTCTAACTAGACAATATTTGATAGATATACTAATCAACTAACCTTATAGAAATTGTAGGAATAATGTATCAGGTGTGCATATCCCCATTTTGTGCACCTTGAAGGCTTGCAATTAAAGATTTGATCGTACGTTATCATTTTAACACTGTTTGGAAAAAGTTTTGTGTTTTATTCCAGGCAACAGCACTATCCCACCTCCACAGGGTCATCTTCTTATCAGCCTTCTCCCTTATCTGGCTCAAACCCCAGCCTGTAGCCCCTGCTGGTGGGTTCCCTGCAAATCTCAGCAAAGCACTCCCTGTTTTTGAAAGTTGCCGATTGTTTGGATCATTTACCATAAACATTTCCCACCTGGATTGCATCCAGCTGCTGCAAATGGATGGCACCACAAATCCAACCAGCCCAAGCCATCGTGTCTGCTGTGGTGCTGTTCTGCTGCCTTTATCCTGCAAGATTAATGTGATCCATGTCACAACAAGCAGACTTAAAATCAATAGGAAATAGTCTCCAGTGAAGCTCTTGAGACCCCATCTCCTGAGGTAATAAGGGAGGTCAGCATCCTTCAATATCAAGCTCTGTGTCAGGGAGATTCCTGCCAAAATCAATGAAGCTGAAGCAGGAACTGTTTCAGTAGGGCCGTCCCCACATGACACCCATCCAACACATCCTTTCAGTGCACTGGCAGCAGCTGACAGAACTGCCAGGAGGGAATCTCAGTTTCCCTGACTCACTGCATATGAGCAGTCCTCAACATCTCAAAAAAAAAAAAATTCTCCTTAGGAGTATAGAATTTACTGCAATTTCAAACCATGCATTTATATTTCCTCTTGTATGATTTCACTTTTTATGGAAAAGTCATTTAGGCTGAAGATAAGTTGCAAAGTAAACCTAAACATTTTAGGTTTACAATAAATGCATACATTAATTTAGGTTCAACAGCTTTTTAGTGAGGTGCCATGATATCAGCATTGTAACATGGCCTGAATTATTCACCAATAATTCAAAGATGCTTGGAAGTGGCAGTATTTTTTGGACACAAATAGCAGAACTCTTGTTGGATGAACAGGAAATGAAAATAAGGTGGATTTATCCAACTATCTACCACACAGTGAGATAGAAAAGTATTATCATATTCAGTGCTACTTTAATTATTGATGGACAGTTCAAATATCTTTCATCTCTTCTGCAAAGAATATAATTCTACTTTTTCTTGTTCAAACTGATCCAATTTATAAGGTTGGAAATGTTTTCTATTCCAGGTTTATGTTTGCTAAAAAGGAACTTAAATCCTCTTAATATTTAATACTATTTCTGAACTACATGATATAAAAGGAGGATCTTTTCCAAAAAAAATGACACAACATTGTTGTTCAAAACACTGTGTGACCAATCCTGTATGTTTCTTAAATACATAAACTTTCCAAAATGGAAATTCTCCTATTAAAAATATACTACAATTTGCTCCACAAAAAAGTTGTTTGCTTGCTTTATCCCAGGAGGAGCTCAAGCAGTATTTGTGTAGGAGCTTTTCTTCATGTACGTTAATCTCCTTTGCTTCCTTCTCCAACGGGAGAAAAAAAGGGAAACTCAGGATCTCCAGAATCCTTTGGTTTGAAAGGTGTTTGGAAAATGAGAGGGAAAAGTGAACAAACTTGAGTGTCCTGCCGCAGAGACGTGAAAATTCCTGCAAGCTGCTATTTCCACTTTGATTTCATTTGCAGGTTAAGAATGGACATCTCAGACTACCTAATGCAGTGGGAAGCAAGGAATTCCAAACATTCCCATGCTATCAGGTGGAGGGAAATCGAGTGCAGTGGTTTGATTTTAGAGCAACACAACTTTGGGGCTGTGGTGTTTTTATGACTGTCAGGTGGTCTCCAGGAACATTGTTTCCTGCTTCCTGCTAGGACAACCTTGAAAACATAGAACCATAGAATAGTTAGGGTTGGACGGGACGTTAAAGATCATCTACTTCCAACCCCCCTACCACGGACAGGGGCACCTTCCACTAAACCAGGTTTTTCAGGGCCCTGTCCAACCTATCCACACTCAGGCCTTTAACCAAAGAGTGTCATTTGTTGTGTATTGTACTGCTGGCAAACATCCCAGCCTACAAAAAATACTCCTGTGGGAAATCTCTCAATAAAAACTTTCCAGCCCCTTTTGTTTTCGGCAGAAGGAGGAGCAGGAACTCATCCACACGGAGAGGCAGCAAAGCTGCACCATCGCTGTGTTCAAGTTGGGTTAAGCGCTCTGAATTGAGCTCTGGAGAAAGCAAAGGCAGCAAGTCTGGTTCTAAGCCCTCATCAAATGGCTTCGCAGAGATGGTAAGAACTGCACAATTTGGATGTCTGTGGCTAATTTTTCAGATTAAAGCACTAAATGATGAAAAAATCAAGGCACAAAACTCATTTAGGCTGCAATTCTGTCCTTAGGACACTGAATTACTGTGCATACAGCACAGTTTGTGAAATTACTCGCTGTTTGGAGACCTTTTAGATCCTCACACTTTACACTGAGCTACAGAATAAATTTTTATCACAGCCTCTGAATTTTTCATGCTACAGTTGCATAAACTTGCTAACAAAATATGGAGTGATTCCTTTTATTGTTCCATTTCTTTTCCTGAATAAAAATAAGTGTGTACAGGGAGGAGAAAGGAAACACAGGAAAGAGTGCAAAACTGTGGATAGATTTGAGAGTTCTCCTAGTAAAGCAGAGTAAATCAGTGAGGTTGAGTGGACTGATCCCTTTTTGAGGGAAGCAGGTTTGATTTCAGGCTTAGGTGGACACAGACCAGATGAAGTTTTGAGGTCACCATGAGAAAAGACTTAGTTCTGCTGCCAGGGATCACTGCAGAGCTGTTGCCAGAGAGCCTAGGTATGGAAATATCCTAATTTTTCATATTTGGGTCTGAAGGGAAGGACAGGCTGCAGAATGCAGCCTAGAGGGGATCTGGCTGGGAAGAAGCCGGGCTAAACCCATGCCCTCAGAAGCTCACAGATCTTGGGAGTGTGAGAGAATGATAACAGAGGACATGACTGAGGTTTAAAATGTGTTAAAATTTAAATAAATAAGGCCTAGTCCCTGAAGAATGGACTCTGAACGAGAATGGCTGGGAGGTACTGTTTGATGCGTCAGTCAGCAATTTGGTCTAGAGGCACACAAGGTTTGTCAAACAATTTAACAAAGTTATAAACATTTTCAGGTTTCTAGAAAAACAAAACTCCTAATAAAAATACCCCCGTAACCCCAAATTAAATAACCCATATATTGAGAACTGACAAGAACCAAAGTTTTAAACACTTTGTGCTGTGCAATTTGCCAGAAGATTTTGTATGCAGCCACTACCACACTGGTGAGGTGTCCCTCTAAACACCTCAGACATTTCAATAGTTTTAATCATGGTGGTGAATGAGATCCGCTGAGAAGAAGGAAAGAATTGGGGAGAAAAAATTAGCAGGAAAGTATGAGATAGCTGCTAAGATTTCACAGGTGTTTTTTCAAGACAGAGAAATCTTGAAGGCTAACGCTGAGAAAGAAAGGGTAAAGTTAGGGGCAGCAAGATTAAAATATTACTCAAGGTTACTCAAGATTAGCTGTATGATGAATGGTCCACAGAACGCTGCATAAATCAAGATAACTAAGATAAATGGAAGCCTAATTTAAGGAGTGTGCTGTCTCTGGATCAGAACTAGAAGGAACCAGATGCATGACTGCCAATTTAGGAGGTACAGGAACAATACCAAAATCAGGCCAGATCTGTACAAGAGACTGTTTCCTCATGTCTTTACCAAAGATGGTAGAGAAAAATCATCCAGGAACTGAAGCTGGGCAGTAGCATCAATTTTATATGTGTTTCCCTTCTCACAGGGGGAAATTTTTGGCTTTATTTAGACTGGAACTTTTCTCCCCCATGACCTGACACTTTGCTACAGCCTTCCTTTCCTATGCCTAACCGTACATTAGTCATTGCACTTCCTTCTCATTGCACACTCAAACCTCTTTTCATCTTTTATTCCATTCCTTTCCTCATTCCCTTTTGGAACATCTAGGAGATAAGACCAGAGAGACCAGGACTCCTCTGCCTATGTTATGCAAGAATTGGGGTGTTTTTAAAGAAAAAACAAACAATAAAACCCTCTACACAAATGCATTTTTAAAGATGAGGTATCTTTAACACTTGGATTTACGTCCAAAAATGCCTCTTCCAGAGAGTTATTTTCATTGTGCACGCACAAAGCAGCACCCTGACCACCACTGAGAGGGCACAGAGCCTTCTGAGACCACAGAGGGGAGAAAAACCTATCTCTTGCTGGTAGAGTCTCAGTGCAAATATTCATCAAAGGAAAGTTATAATGCACTGACTTTGTCCAAAAGACCAAAGACGATGTTGGATCTTCTGAAAGGGGTGAATGAAGAGTGGAAGTTCTGACAGCATTTGACAAATGATGGAGGTGAAAGATGTAAAGGCTAGGACCCTCAGCTGCACCAGCCTTGAGGAGGCATTTGAGTTGTGGTCCAGGTACAGCAGGGAAAATAAACCCTACATCCCTTGGGAATGAAAATTTGGAGATGCCTAAAATCTGGGGTTCCTGAGTATGGGCTGCAAATTGTGATTAGGTGACAGCTGCTAGAAGAAGGTGGCAGCTAAACCTGAGCATCTGTCAAATGGATGAAGACTGATTTGGGATTACAGCAAACGCACTCTGGCACAGGGAAAGAAAGTTCCCATTGCTAAGAGCCTTAAGGAACAGCCACTTCCCAAGGAGCGGTAACTCTGGCCCCACCTGTCTCTTCCAAGATGCTTTCCCTTTCTCTCCCTCACTTCATACACAGTAATGTGTTTCTTTAACTGATGTTAATTAAAATCACCCTGACATCATCAGAGCCAGATGAATAATTTAGTTTCATGAAAATGTTAATCAGAAATTAAGCTTGTTTGCAGGGGTTTTCAGTGTTTCTTCAGCTTAATAACTACCTTCCCTTTGTGTTCCTCCCACTTACTGTTCCCCCCTCCTATGGTTTCTTCCAGCCAGTCACTCCTGTTCTTTTTCCCATCCATGAGCTTGTGGGATTTCAGGGTGAGTCAAACTGCAGAAATGATTGTGATTTAAAAAAAAAAAAAAAAAAAAAAAAAGGGGGAAAAAAAAAAAAGTTGAACAGCAGTTTTAAATTTTTACTTTTAACCTGGGTTCTTGCAGGGGCCCCAGTTTGCAGAGTACAGCATCCCGGGGTACTTTCATCTGTCTGGAAAACACTGAGGAGCAGAATCAATAATAATAATAATAATAATAATAATAATAATAATAATACTATGTAAAGTGGTGTCATATTAATGGTAGTCTCATCACAAATATTCTCTTCACTTTATCATCCTTAAAGGAACTAGAAATAGACACACGTGCAAGGGTGAACAGCGAAAATTATCACAGGCACAGAGGGATTTTTGCTCTTTAGTTAGGGGAGCTATTTCTGACTAAAATTCTGCTCTTTCCCAATTCTCAGGGTTATGTAACAGGACAATTTGTTCTTTATGAGAGGTAATATCTGTCTCCCAGCATCTGCACCCACCTACACACATTAAATAAGTCATTTAATTCTCTGACTCGGTGCAGCAGTTGCGGTGGGCCTGCGTGCCAGCAATTTAGGGGCTGGTTTGTATTTTTAGCTTGAAAAAGAGGAGACAAGGGGGTGTATCTATAATCTAATACACATATACCTACCTGCTTCTCCCCCTGGTAGATTATTCAGGGGTTAATGCGTTATAATGGAACTGTTTATATTTGTTAGTTATAGATTATTGCACGTTGCGTGAAAGAAATCTGGCACCGTTCATAAATCCTACTTTTATTCTGTGTTCTGCTTAGCCAAAAATATGCACATATGTACAGACACATTTTATTACACAGAGGCACTGCTGAATATAAATAGAATATTTGTCAAACTTCAGATTTACATAAAAATAACATTGTGCAAATACCTGATTCTGCCAACCCACTGGCACATCCTCCACATTTTTAAGTGTTCTGCCTAAAGCAGCATAGCTAAAAGATTGCATTAGTGGAAAGAAATAGGTGAAAATTCACCACAAATTGCACAAATACAAGTAAGAGAGACAGCAGATGTCACTAATATGAGAAAACATTGCTGACACGCCAGGGGACCTTCCACTTAAATGATATCAGAGAATTAATGATGAAGCACTGACAAGCTGAGAGTAGAATCGAGACAATGTCTCACATACATCATGTTGTCTGCTAGACTCAAGAAAATGACAACTTCCCTGTGTGAATTCACAGTTTAAAATAGAGGATTAAGCACAAATCACACAGAATGTTTTAAAATTTGCCTCTCTGTTTGATGTATTTTCTATCAGCAATCAATATCAGTTGCCTACACGTGGAAGCAATGTTCTAAGTGCTTCCCAAATCCTCTGCAATCTGTGTCAACCTAAAGACAGAGAGGCTGTGGGTTATGCAAGAGGTGAGGTGCTGCCAGGTGCTCTTACCTGAGTATTCACAAAGGTCTGAAATCCACTGGCTACCCAAATTTTTTGCAAAATGTGTGTTTTTAACCGCAGGCTAACAACACCTGCACCTTGACACTAAACCCTTCTTGGGAAAGGACTTGGGTGACAGTTAAGTGACATTTTTAATGGAGACTGTGAGTTCTGTCAAAGGGCACACAACTTCTCTACGGCGCTGCAGCAGAGCTTGATAGAAATAGAAGCTAAACCCTTTTTTCACACCTTTTCAAACAATACTGAAGGTTTTAACTCGTAAGGCAGGGACTTAATGCAGAGAGGACATTTAGCCTTCCTCTTCTCCTTTCTCTACGTTCTACTCCCATCATCTGCACTTGTGAGGGGTGAAAGAGAAGCAAGAGAAAAGAGTCAATTATGTGGATTTTAGATGGTTATGTTTTCAGGCATTCTAGAAAATAATGATTGCAGGGGGTGAAGCGGGGTGGGACAGTGAAAGCTCCACAGGCCAAAAATAGTTAATTTGACTGAGATTTACGTGCTAAAATGTTGTTAATTATCACCCAAAACACTGTTGCACTCCAGGGCTTCTTGCCAGGTTCCATCAGATCCAGATCACTTGAAAGAGATTTCACACTATTGTGTCAGTAAGTATCTAAGGGAAAAAATGTGTAAAAATCTATTAAGAAGAACATTTAGTGTAGATAAGGGCAAAGAAAAAGTTATAAAATCCTACTTACTGTACTAAAAAGGTCAAATTGCCAGTTTCATTGTTTTATACATTGGTTGGCATCAGCATAGGAATTTCTGTGAATGAAAGGGAAGAGATTTTGCCACCTTTGTCTGAATTATGTGGGCCCCCACCATGACTGCTTTGCTTTATAGGTCCTGGTGTAGTAAGATCACATCTCAGTCCTGTGAAACACAGTCCTGTCAAAGCTGAGTAAGGAACTGGGAGTATTTCACACACATTGCAGCTGGAGTCAATTCTTCGTTAGAACACAGCTCATAATTTTAGCAAGTGCACCTACTGTCGGAAATCAGCCTCAAAATATAATGGATATGTAAATGATAATCAGAAAAATAAATCTAAAAGGAAAATCCTCTCTTGAGCCTGAGCCCATGATGATTTGAAAGGGAGTAATGGGTGATAGAAATGGAAATTGTTATACTAACAGGGGTTTGCTCTGTTTTCTTTGAGGTCTGAAAGCATTTATGGAAAACAAACCCCACAAGTTTTAGCCTGATATCTCAGCTAAGAAAGTTCTTAGTAGCTGACAGTGACAACAATTCAGTCTTCTTTATCACCATCCCATGAAATAGGTAGTTTTATGTATTATACAGAGGATTTCCAAATCAAAGCTTGGAGTTTTAAATTGCTTTACAAGGTTAGATAAAGGGAGTCTGGAGCAGAATTTACACATGCAGAAGCCAGTGGCCTTGGCAGCATTTTATTTATATTCTGGTTTTTGTAGGTTTTGTGCTCTTTTTCAATAAAGAGCAGCCAGGACTTCTAACTTTGCTTTGCTGTGGTTGTGAGAGTTCAGCAGTTGTTAGAGCAGGAACTCAGAAAGCCTGGGTTCAGCTCCCCACTTGGGAACCAGTTTGGTGTGTGCCCTTGGGAGAGATACTCTAATTACTGGTGGCAATCTGGAGGCAGTATTTTATTTCCTGTCTTGCCAAAATAATGCAAGAGTTAATTAAAGTTTGCAAAACACTATGAAATCCTGAGGCTAAATATTCTATAGAAGCACTAATGATCTATCTTGTCTGGTTTTGACCATATGCACACAATCAGTTTGATGTTTTTCCAGAAAAATCTCCTCTTGCCAGAATAACAAACGAGCTCTTATTGCTCCATGCCATGATTTTTAATATAGAACAAAACAAGCTGTAAGTGAGGGAGATTTCCTGCAAATATTTTCTTGATATTTCTTCATGATTTAAATAATGTATATAAATTTATCCCTACATTTATGAAAAACTATTTGCTCAGCATTCAGTGTTTTCTAGTCCTCCAAAGAGTGTCTTCTAAGAAAATTGTAAAGCAAACCATTTCTTTTACACCTTATTTTCAGTAACACCACCGCTCCCTCCTTCAAAATATAAAATTATCTTTTGAGAAAACTCACATCTAAAAACACATCCCTGTGGATGGCCAATGTCTTTCTCTACATGGCCTACTGCTGTCACAGGAGGAAGTTATCTCAGAACGTTGTCTGGAAAACTGGATCACAGCCCTTCCATAGAGCACTGATGCAGAGCAAAAACTCTTTCAAGGTAAAGGCTTTTTTGTGTGCTAATCCAACCCCTGGAAGACAACAAGGCTTTTAGTTATTTATGACTTTCATTCAATAGTTTCACTGCAACTTGGGAATTTCAGCTAAATCTTGAAAAACTAAGGGGAAAAAAGAAGGGGACACAACAGTTTCATTTATCAAAACTGGGACTTATCGCTAAAAAGTATGTTATTTTGGCAGTGACCTGTGTGAATAGTGAAGTCTGAAGGGCACAGGTCCCTGATTGTTGGATAAAAAAGTAAAAAATTGGTCCAAAAGACCACAGATGGATCAATTCCTATGCTGAAGGCAAGTCACAAGTGACCAGGTCCTTTCTAGATGTAATTCTCTTGACGAATGAGCAGAAACTACTCGCAATTTCATGCACAAGTTCCATTTTCCAGCTGTCTGCTAAAGTGCTGTCCTGCTCAGCTTTAGGGTGTATTATACACTTACAATGTCTTTAACTGGAAAGATCAATTATTTTTACCTTCCTTCATTATTCCAATGTAGCAAGGAAAATTTTGGAGAAAGTCTCACTCGCAGCTGCAAGAAGTTAATTGTGCGTGTGATAACAGGACTTGGTCTTGACCGAAGGGTGGAAAATCGTGCTGCACTCCAGGTGAGTAATTTTTGTGCTGAATAGTTATTAGGCAGATTTTGTTTTGGTCTCAGGAGCCAAAGCTTCTGCTTTTGTATCTTAGTGAGAGGCTTTGGCCAGTCTTTCCCCTTTATCTTTAACAAGATAACAGATTTTTATGGTCTTCTCCTCTATAAGAAAATAATAACTTGAGACATGTGGACGAAGGTATATTGGAGTAGACCTGACTGAATTGCTTTGATTGAAAACTTCTCAATTCTACTTGACAAACAGTTTTTCTCAAAATGTGCTTCTACAGCCTATTTCTTTGTGGATGTTAAAAAACCCCACCTCGTTCTCTTGAAATTTGTTATATAAGAGCAATCTATCAGTTTTTATTGCATGGATTCTTTCTGGTTTATTTTTAGAAAGATAAAGGTAAAAAAGAACAAGCTTGGAGGTGCTTTTGGTAAATTTTGAACTTGCTGCAATAACTTGCAGTCTAAAGTGATACAGCCTTTTTTTTTAGTATTTTTTTTTACCTTGCCATATCTCAAAATAATGTCAACACATTGCAAAGCTGGATGCCATTAAGTACTTGAGGTGACTCTGTTTAGTGAGTCAGTACTTACTTTAAAAGACAACACAAGTGTCAGAAAACACAGAGATCTGTACCAGCCCTGAAAGCCTTCCCTGAGTTCTGGGCATAATAACAGATTTATTTTTTTCCCGAAGCTGCTTGCTGTAGCTGTTGAATGTAAAATTAGGTAACATTATCCAGCCTGCTTAGCAACTTCAGAATGAAAAAGGTGATGTTTGCACAGCCATGTGGGAAATGCAAGGCTCAGTGCCTATCTGTTAACATCCATCCCAAGGAAGGAGTTCAGGCTTATATGCAATCAGTAGGCTATGATCAGAATTATTATTACACACAAGAAATTTGGTTGGGAATTATATCTTAGTGAACCATTGTCTGTAGCTGGGGTTATGGCTACAACTGTTTTATCATTTTCCCCGCTGGGATTTTACTAGCAGCAGCACACATCAGTCTGTGGATGGCTGGGCTGTATTACTGCTATGCCAGCTTGTTTCCTTGGATCCAGATCCAAACCCATTAAAATATTACATCAAGGCGCACTGGATTTCCCCAGCTCAAGGTTGTAGCACGCGTGTTAATCATGCAAGAGATGATTTTTTCACAACGGGGACAAGCCAAAAAATCCAGCCCAGCATCCAGCTCAATTTTCTCAGCATAAGTGACTCATTTTTTCGATGCCCAACACCACTGTGGGCACCCCAGACTTGGTGCTGAGCCCCCCCTGTCCCCCTGCCATGCTCCGATGTGGGCACAGGCACCCCGGCCGGGTTCGGGTTGGACATCAGGAGGAATTCACAGAAAGGGTTATCAGACATGGGAATGGGCTGCTCAGGGAGGTGTTGGAGTCACCATCCCTGGAGGTGTTTGAGGTGGCACTCAGTGCCACGGCAGTGTTCGGTACAGGTGGCACTTGATGCTGGACTCAGAGGTCTTTTCCAGCCTGATTGATTCTGCAGTTCTGTGAGGTGAGGTGCCCCCATGAAGACTCAGAATCCCACCCGTGGCCAGGCTGTGGGGCACACCTGTGTCACTGAAACTGTGGGAAAAACAAAAACCCTCCAATAGCTTTTTTGGTGTTAGAGAATCAAGGCATTACTTTACTCTGGCCAGGATATGCAACAGAAATAATTTCATCCACACATAGGCCGGGTTGTGCAGAGAAAATCATTCCATGCTGCATGAATTTTACTAGATTCTTCACAAACTTGATACAGTCAAAACCTATAGAAATTCATTGGTTAAATGTTCATTGGTCCCAAGTTGCATAATTCGTAGTATTTGGTTTCCTATTGGATATGTATTTATTTGCCTCTGATGCTAATTAGGTCCTCATTCCTTGATTCTCTTACCTCTCTTTTCCCAGAGGAGGTGTCTCCGACCACGCCAGGGGTGATATTTGGAGTTGACGGGGTTATTTTTGTGTGTGTTCTGTGCTACCCCCAGTCTGTTGAGATGTTAAGGTCATCAGGCTTCACCTGGTGAAGCAATGCCCTGGAAAGCAACTTCAGTTCCCTTCCCCCGGGGCAAAGGCAGACGTAGGTTGGACTTGATGATCTCAAAGGTCTTTTCCAACCTACTTCATTCTGCGATTCTATGAAAATTGACTTAAGTTACATTAAAAAAAAATAAATTTCGCATCATCTCCAACACCTGGGGCAGCCCCCGCCGCTCCATCCGCCTCGGGGCCGGGCGGGCC
>VZTI01002266.1:800406-816687 GCA_013397865.1 Struthidea cinerea | reverse complement strand
GGAGGTGGGTGCAATACCATCCGTCCCCGGCTGGCGCGGGGTGCTGGGGGATGGCTGCGGCTTCTGAGCATCCCTTAATGCTTTAGGATGCGCAGCAGTGATGTGGTTTTGTGTTGGTGCTTGTAATGCATTGGGGTGAATTTTTAGGAACTGAGCTTGTGTCTCAGGGACTTATCCTGTACTCGGCACTGATGAGGGGAACCTCAAGTGCTGTGTCCATTTCTGGGTCCCTCAGTTCAGGAAAGACAGTGAGCGGCTGGAGCATGACCAGACATGGATAATGGATCTGGGGAAGGGTCAGGAGCACAGGTCCCATGAGGGAGTTGGGGGTCTTCAGCCTGGAGAAAAAGAGGTTCAGGGAGGACCTTTTCACTCTCTACAACCGTCTGAAGGAGCCAGGTGGGGTTCAGCCTCCTCTCCCAGGAAACCAGCAACAGGTTCCTCAAGCAGCGCCAGGGGAGGCTCAGGTTGGACATTTGGAGGAATTTCTCCACAGAAAGGGTGATGAGATATTGGGCTACCCAGGGTGGTGACGGAGTCCCCATCCCTGAAGGTTTTTAAGGAAAGACTGGACATGGCAGTCAGGGCTATGATCTAGTAGACATGATGGTATTCGCTCACAGGTTGGACTCAATGACCTCAGAGGCTTTTTCCAATCTCGCTGATTCCATGCCTCTAAGAATGAGCAGGGTGAGGAGGAGGTGAGCTTTCCTGAGGGTCTGTGCCAAGTGACCCAGGCTCTGAAGAGAAACTGAGGAATGGTCTCTGAGGTTTCACCTCGAATGCCTTCCTGGTCAGCACTGGAGTGCTATTGAAAAGTGCAACTGATGCTACAAAAAACCCAACCAACCAAACAAAAAAATTAGAGAAAAATAGATTTGAGTCTGGAGCTGATCAGGTGATGTGATTTGCAGAGCATGTCCCTCCAGCATTCCTGGAGTTTGTACTGAGCCCTCTTTAATGTGAGATTCATGGCCATAGCATAACTTCACTTATATTTCACTTGTGTACAACATATTTATTGAAGATGTGCAAAACACTGGAGTAAATATTTGTAGAAATTCTGGAGGACAAGGGGTTACCACAACAGAGAGGCACTTTACTGCTAGTTTATTTAGGAGTATTTATCTAGTGCTAGTTTGCATTTTTTTTTAGATGTTGTACTATTAAAAACTATTTTCCTTAGAGTTTGTGATGATTTGAAAGTTACTGTGTAATCTGAAAAATTAAGGAGTTATCTGTGTTTATGCATACATGGAATTGAAAAGTAATGTGGGTTAAGAGGGAGGATCTGGTGCCTCTAAAGAGACCAAACATCAATGGTCACTTTCTCACTGTATTCCATGCCCAGTCTAGGGAAAGGAGCAAATAATATTTAAATATATTTCACATTGTTGCAAAATGACAGCTTTTTAAAGAGGCAATTTCTGGATATATATCAGTGTACAGATGAGCAGAAAATTGTTGTTACTGGGAGTGCAGAGGTATTACTGCGGCCTCCAGAGCTGCAGTATTGCCAGCCTCATGGACTCTGGAATTCAATAAACCAGAGAAGTGATCTCCATGATGAAACTGTGGATGCAGAAAAGCCTGTTCCTCATATGACCCTTTTTTCCCCAGGTTGATATTTCAAGTAACAGATTATCTCAGTGCCCTAGGAAAGAGGACATTCAACACTAAAAATGGCCTGGTTTTGCCAGCACAGCTTTTTTCCAGATCACAAAAAAGTTTCTTGCTTGTACCAGCTAGCGTTATTCCAAAATAACTTTGAAGCTCAGTGTTTGAGGCAAGAGACCAAGCATGTCCTTACAGAAGGGAGGCTACAAAGGGATGGAAGTGTTTCTGCTAAGGGTCACCCAGTGTTCAGGAAATGAACAGGAAATGTAACGAGGCACCTAAAATTAAACACAGCATGCTTATTCCATTTGCCTTCCTCTGATTGACCTGCCTTTGGCTGATGCCTGCCAGCTTCTCCAAAACCCCTCTGCAATTTGTCTCGCTGTTCTGGGCTTGGGGAGTGCAAAACTGATATCTGCAGTCAAATCATCATTCAAAGTGATAGTATTCTAATGCCTAGAATGTTTTTTTCTGAAATTATTGCTCAGATTTGGCTTTGAAAGGCTGCACATCACCCACAGGTCAAGAAATGCCAAAGAACGGCTCTTAGGCCATGTTTGCACTCAGCTAAATTCCAGGTGGCAGCGATTCCAGGTGCTCATTTGCGGTGTTTTAGGCTCTTGGAGTAGGGCAGCCATCTCAAAGGTCCACGTTAGAGAATAGGAAAAATAAATACCAACAGGGAATTAAAAAATAAATAATGCTCCTGCTAAGCTAAGATGACAGGGTTTTACAAAAGAATCTGGCATCAAAAGGAGGGAACAAGCACTGCTGGGAATTTTCTGTTTTTAGAACTGGCGGATTACAGCCCAGAACAGCACACAAGGAGCTGGTGAGTAATACCCGTTGTATTCTTACTGGCACCTGGATGGCTGCCAACATCTTCATTTCAGTAATTGTGCTCTCATAGCTGTTCTGTGTGAGAAGCAGATCCTGGGGACAATGAGATAGAAGTTGGTTGGTTTTTTTTTTTTTTTTAGGTACTTATAAATGACTGAGTGTTTTATCAAGAAAGATAACACAATTTAATAAAGCTAGTGGGATCTGGATTAATACTGTACAATGAAATGAATGTAAGCAGCCTTAACTCTTAACTTGAACATTTCAACTTAATTGCTTAAACTTTTATTAATTTTTGGATTTCATGCACAGCCAGAAAATGGGAATTTTGCTAGAAAGACCTTTCTTCAGGATATGGTAATGTGTGTTGGTTCTTCTGTAGTTAAATTTGTAGAGTAAACTTAACTATTGGTGTGCAAGGGAGTCCTACTCATGTTTACTAAATCCCCTTTTTTTTTCCCCTCACTAATGTGTCACATAGCCAGTTACTCATGGAAATCAATTTTTAAATACTTGTGCATGTCTGTTTTCAGAAGTAGGTTACATTTGTTCATCCACTCAGGAAAGGGAAAAATACCAGATTATCTTTTTTTGAACACAGCTCAGCAACCCTCTGAATACCGGCAGCTGAGCTCTGCGTGGGGAAACGCTGCAGAGAAATTTGGCTACATCCGAATAAAGCAATTCCATTCACAGCATTCTAGGAACACGATGAAAAGAGAGAGGCTAAGTTTGTCAAACGTATTGTTTGTGGCAAATTATTCATTCAGCTTTAGCAAGCACTCAGCAGCTGCTGTGCTTTGCGTGCTGCTAAAGCTGTCCTCGGAAAGTGACAGGTATTGGGGAGTCTCCTCCCTGGTTCGGCGTGCTCGCTGCACCATCAGAAGTGTTTCCCCGTAGCTCCAGGCCATATCAGCCCCTACCTCATCCTCTGTTCCATTAAGACATGATGTGCTTTTCTTCCTCTCTGCTTTCCTTTTATCTCCTCTTCTTCTATTTCTATGACATTTTTCTTCTCCCCATTAGAGTTGCTCCTGAATACTGATAAGGTTAAATTTGCTGCAAATTACTGGAGAAATAGGCCAGCCCCGTGGTGCCTGGTATCTTGCAAACATCAAACCTCTCATGTTCAGAGGGTGCCAAGAACTATCTGAGTTTTCAGCCTTTATTTTTCATAAGGTTTAAACCCAAATTTTTAATTTTTTTTTTTTTAACTGCTTTCTTACTTCTCGTACTTGCGAAGTTTCCCTGTGAAGGCTCAATGCAAAATAAAGTAAAATTCTCTCTCAGGCCTGTTTTAATGATGAAGACTTAGGAAGCCTCAGATATTGGGCTGGCCCAACAGAGAGGTTCCTCCTATATAGTACTAGGAGAGCTTGGGTTGGTCACTTTGTGGGTTTTTATTTTTGATGTTTTATTTTGTTCCTCTTAATTTTTAACCCTATTTTTTACTTTCAATTCTTTCATCCCCAAGCTGGCACTTCTCTTTTTAACTTTATGCCAGCGGAAACACTTTTTTAAGTACATGTATTGTAGAGCTAGTGATGCTGTTTATAAAGAGTTAGTTCGAGATATTTTAAAGGATTTTTTTTAAAATTAGTTTTGAATCTGTTCATGACATTTTCGTATCATACCAACATAATTAATTTTTAATACTTATGTTAGAAATTTCACAAAAAACCAGAAGAGATTGTCAGATTTTTAAACTTGGTAGAGAGACTGAGAGTAAAGATGAGCTTGTTTGTCTTTGCCATTTGATACACCAAGTCTCAAAACAAAATTGTATCAGGTCACTAAGATTATTTACTTTGGGGGTTTTTTTATGTGTGTGGTTGGTGTTTTTTTTTTTTTTTTTTTTTTTTTTTTTTTTTGTTTTTTTTTTTTTTTTTTTTTTTTTTTTGGTTTGGTTTGTTTTGGTTTTGTTTGGTTTTTTTTGTTTATTTGTTTTGTTTTTTAATTCAAGAGCACTTTATGGCTGGGGAGGGTTATAGAATGATTGCCTTGTCCTTCAGGGACAAGTGGTGTATTCAGTGTGCCTGTTACTTTAATTGCAATTTGATTATTATTATTTAGTTTGGATTTTTGACTTGATAAAAAATAGCAACAACTAAAGCAACTTGGTCAAAATCAGGGTGGCGTTCAGTCTTTTCCATCTGTAGTTAATTTTGGTGTTGTATTTTGTTTTTTTTAAAGTACTTCGCCATCTGGATATTGCTTTCCAGGAAATGCACTTTTAGCTGTCATGGCTTTTAATGCTGTTGAGCTCATGTGTACCCCTGCATATGTGAAGAATTAACTTGCTGGTTTATTGAGTCTTAGATGTCTGTAATCTATAGGCTCACCCTATTCAGTGTGTATAAAATATAACCCCGTGCTGAAGCTTGCATAATGTTGGAATTAAATTATTTAGTAGTATTTTATCATTGGAGTGTTGCATTTCTATTAAACAGCCCTTCAGGGTAAGGTTTGGGCCTCAACAGAAAGTGAAAATTCAGCCTATCAGTCATAAATGAATTTTCAAAGCACCGTAAGAAATAAGAGTGATATGAAAAGTTTTGGCAAGTACTCCATCCTTTCTAACCAAGTTAAAAAGCTGTACAAGTTTGGTAGAAATTGTTGACAAAAGTCTTATAAATATTGGTGCAGTTTTTGTCACAGGCAATAATAGTCACACAATCTATTAGAGTGATTGGAGTGTTTCAGTGAAGTCTTTGGGAAGCTTTTCCCCGAGTGATTCGCTCCGTTTATTTGCATTTTCTGATTCATGCTGCCAGACAGCATCTTTGTGCTCCTACTCCAGTGGCCCAAGCTGCTCCTAAGTACTCTGCTTCCTACTCCAGCAATTTTAAGTACTTTCTTCTTTGCCTGTTGCTTTTTGGAGACAGTGCAAGGGGCCATACTTACCAGAAAGCAGAGATCCAGCAGTTTATGAAAACCTGGCGTCTTGTAGAATTTCCAGGCCTGCCATTTGTCATCATTAGTGATTCCTGAAGCTGCTGGCGTTTCTGTAGCTATTTCTACGGAGCAGGCTGAGTGCTATTTTGTGATTTGGGAAGCTGCTGGCATGAATGATGATATATCTAAGTGTTGGTTTCTATGAAGCAGCTATGGATTTTATCTGTTCCAAGGTAAGCTGCTGTCCCTGAGAATGGCTTAACCAATTGCTCTGCAAATACCACAGATTGCAGGTGCCAGTTTAGAGAAAAGTGGGGTTTATGAACATGGGTTTCACCTTGGCAGAAACATTTGGTTCACAGTTTTAATTTTAACTCTCTTTACCTGAATGTGTAAAAGAGAAAATTTGCTATAGTAGGCCTTCAAATCATGTCTCGGGTAATTACGGGTTGAGATCCTGTTCTGGCACAGAAGGTTTCATGTTTCCATGAGCTCTGCCACTGTGGCAAGCAAACCTCACCTGGTGTACTCAGAAAAGTGTGCACTTATCCCAATTTCCACTGTTCCGAAGATTGAGGAAAGGGTGAACAAGGACTCCTAGTGCTTTCTCTAACCTGAAAAAATTGGCTGAAAATACAGAGAGAACTAAATGACACTTCCTATACTGAGTGTAGTGAAATCTTCATGTGGCTGAGGGCGAGTGCATGTAGCCTTATTCTTTCTTTTGGGGGCGTAACAGGATTTTCATCAGGTGTCTGTATGTAGGCAACTATAATCCATATACTGGAACTATAATGTATAATGCTGGAAGTCAGGAAAGTACAAGAAATACTATGGTTTCTTCATTTTGAAGTTTCCTGTGCACCAGTGACAGTGTTTTAAAATGCTTTTAAGCAAAGCACTGGGTGTCTGCTTTAGTTTTCTTAATTTAGCCCTGTGTAGTTCAATTTTCCCCACCGTCCTTGCTGGTCTAATTAGGAAAATAAAATTGCTAGCTGGACTCCTAGGAAGTTACAGTATCTCTTGTGTGTGACTTGCAGCATCCTGTCACCTCGGTTTAAATGGGAGCTAAAAGGAAAACTGGAATTGTGTCTGGGGCCTGTGGTGCAGTGAAAAGGAGCTCCACGAGTGGCTCCCCTCTGCCCTACCCCTTGCTGTCCTTTTCTAGTACCATGCTGATGAACCTGCTCATGGGGATTGAAGCCTTCCAAACTCAACACCAGCCTTTGACTGTTTTAAAACTTTTCTGATGGTTGGAAGCAGATTGTGAGACATCCTGTTTCTAAACCTGTTTTGTGTGTACCTTCAGAAACTGGTATGCTTCTCAGTCTGTTCGTTTAACACAAGCCTGCATAGAGAACAGAGGCTTATTGGCTGCTCTTGGTTTTTCCATTCAGTGACATTCACAGAATCCTCTTGTGCTAAATAGCTGTTGCTGATGTACTGTGAAAATTCTGTCTGATAGACCTCGAAATTTCTCTTTGCTGTGCCTGTGAATTTGTGTAGAGACTTTTCATTTGTCCCCAATGCAGCCAGTACTGACATACATACCAAGATTTAACTAGGGAGGTTGTTGCTCTGCTTTTTAAGTGGGTGCATAGTCAGCCTTTCATTCTAAGGCAGAATGCTTGCTTCAGACTTTCAAATATTTTCAAAATCTGATTTGTCTAAGTCAGCTGTGTCCAAACTGCGGTTGGCAAAGGCAGCTGATCAGATTGGCAAACAAAAGTAGCTTTTGTGAGCACCAGCCCTTTTTTATCTCTGTTCCAGCTACATTACTCAGTCCAGTAAACTGCTTTTTCCTGCAGAATTTGCTTGCTTCCATTAGATTCACTTCACTGCTAGGGTATAGAAATAATATGGGACTGTTACCATAAGGGAATAGTTTAAAATAGACAGATATTAAAAGTGTGCAACCATCATCATTATTGAAAATTGCCAATTGCTTGGGTAGTGAGGAGATGTATTTAGGTGAAAAAATTTTAGGAGTGATGCAACTGCATTTTAAATGAGTCTAAATAATGAGTTCTACAGTGTTCATTAGGAGATTATCAATATGCTTAATATGGAAGCACGTTTTCCAGTGAAATGCTTCCAGCTTTTTATGGATAAAGAGTTGATGTCTTATTTGTTAAGACATTCCTTCAGTTAAACCTGCATTGTTTTTGGTTACTTCCTAGTAAATTCCTACTAGTTTTGACATTTGAGTTTCGCATTTGTGTTTAAATTTAGAGTTCTATTTAGCAATGTTTTTTATGAAATTAGGATTTAGGCTCCAGCATTTTCTTTTAAACAAGGAATCTCAGAACAGATAGAGACTGCACAGTAACCCTTGTAATGTGTCAGACTCCTCTTTTTCCATCTCCTTTTTTCCGTGACTGCTGCATGGAATCTGGGCTGATGCTAATCTAGAAGGACAGTCACACCTCATGAAAGAATCATCACTGCTAATCAAATCAGAGTGAAAACCCACTACTCTGCATCAGTGGAGACATTTAATGTGCTGAATATTTCATGCACTGGGGGCTGTGGCTGTAGACAAAACCCTCTCAACAGCTCCTCGTTGCGTGCAAATATTTACTCAGACACTCTGGAGTGGTTGAACTGGTGTGCGGCAACCCCGGGAAGCCTTGAGTGATCCTTCTAAGTAATGGTAATTACAAGTGACTCCACACATGCTGGGTCACGGTGGCTTGCAGACAGCCCCTTGCTTTGTCAAAGCTCCCCTCGCCTGCATGATTAAGTGGGCAGCGTGCCACAGGAAATTTGATGCATACAGGATGACAAATGTCTGTTTTGGCTGCTGAGAATTGAACTCAATCGTAGATCTGCAGAAACATCAAAACACAATCAAGGGCTGACATCAAGCCCCCGAGCCAAGAGAATTCCTCAGGCAAAAAGGGCTGAACTTGAAAGTGTGTGTGGTGGTACAGCAGTTTGTTTTGCTGATTCCTTGCAAGGAGGGGTAGAGGGAGTAACAACCCAGAAAAATGTCTCTCTACCTTTCCAGCTATTCTTTATGTTTAAATTGTAGAGGTGGAGGGGCAAAAGAACAGAGCAATGCAACCCAGTAAGTTTCCTTTCAGTTTTTATATTTAGACTTTAAATTTTTCTCTACAGTATTGAATAGTTGCTCTTGGCTATCCAGAGTGGAAATCTTCCCTCTTGTTTACCATGGTAGTATCTCCTTGTGCCACCAGGAAAAGTTCACTACTTTAAATAGTTGTGCAAATGTCTCATTCACCTGCTGCTTTTGCAGTTGCTTGGTCTTATAACACTGTTTTAAGAAGCTGTCCTGTCTTGTTGCCTGCATGTTACTCACGAAGGGTCAGGCTGTGGAATAAGATTCATCCTGTACCTCCCAGCAGAGGTAAGGATTGACTGCATGTTATTTTCAGGCCCTAGGTCCGTACAACCTGAATAGTCCTGTGGGTTGATATGTGTGGTGAAATCCACTTCCAGGTTGGGAGCGAGCTGTAAGTTTGCAACACAAGCACATCATCTTTGAGAGGAGAATTAGTGACTGTGCTCCTTTGCTCTGCGTGAGTGATGGCAGAGGGTTAGTGGATGCTACATCAATCCTCATTTTAAAGAGAACTCGTCTGCATCAGGAATGCTGGTGTTTACCTCACAAGGTTTATAGCCCTTCCTGAATCTCCTCTAGAGATGCCACCATGTGTCCTCTTTCCTCTGCTTTTGTAGTGCCACTACACTGAAGGAGGAGACAAACATCATGACAGGTGTGCTTGTCAAATAATAAAAATCATTATTCCTAAGCAGGTGTTCAGGAGCTGTGACAAAACTGTTGAAAGAGTTTGTAACCAAGACAGAGTTATTTGCTGGGTAGGGACAGTCTGTGGAGCTGGTGAAATAATGAACTGCTGAAAGGAATTTTGAGCAAATATCAATATTTGTCCAATAAATTTCTTTCAATAAAGAATTTTTTTTAGGCTGTATTCATCTGTCAGGAGACTTGGTGACGGTAGCTCTAAAGCAAAGACCTTCACAAGGAGTACGGAAATACTTTGTGTTGGGATGCTTCTGGAGGCAGTCTCTGTAGAGGGGCAGAATTCCTCACCAGGGGAAGAGAGTGCAGCTTCTGCCCTGTTCTGCTCAAGCATTCTGCTGCGCAGCTCTGTGTCAACTAAGGAAGGAAAAGTAGCTACTTCTATCCCAGTCCATTTGATTATAGACAGACTTCTCTGGGTGTTGAGGCTGTTAAACACAGAGGAGTAAAACCAAACCAATTTTATACTCGATGTGCCCTGTTTCACCAGCTGTGGCCAGATAAAACCCACAAAACCCAAGGAATATCCCCACAAACGTACAAAGCAAATTATGAAAGCAACTTAGCTTTCTTCCAAGAGCAGCAGTTTTAATTTCTGAATGTACCTGGCTAAATTTGTCACACTCCTAAGTGCTGCCTGCTTCCAGTGTGCCAGCTGCTTGGGCAGGCAGAACCACAAATGCTGCTTGCCCCAGGCTTATTTTCTTGAGTATTTCCTCTCAGTGCCTGGATCCACAGTGGTGGAATGAAACTGTTGATGTTGGATAGGTCCTTTCTCAGGTGGGATCAGTCTGGAGGTTTATCATTTCATAATGAGTTTACCTACAGAAAATGGTATTACTCATTATAAGCTGGAGATTCAGATGGCAATTTTTCCTAGGAATAACTGATTTGTGAGTGACAGAACTTGCATTTGTCTTTTCCACAAAAAGCTTTCTATGCAAAGCATGATTGTGTCCCACTGTAAGGGAGAGGGCATCCATAAAACACTTTTTTTCTCAATGTGTACTGTGTATACTTATGTACAATATTTTATAAGGAGATCAGTGTTAGTTCATGTGGCTTTACTGTGTCTCCTTCTGGGTGGATTTGCATGATGTCAGCCTCTTCAGAATAGACTCAATCTGAGAGAACTAGTGATTTATTGAGTTTTTTATTTATTTTCAATGTAGGCCTCTGTTCTCCTTGCTGTTCAGAAACATCAGTTAAAAAGGAGCATTTTGAGAGTGGTGCATTGCATCCTTTTGAAGAAGCCTGTGAACTGCTGGGTAATCAGCCTTACATGCTGTTAGGCCTTTTGGAGAATTTCTTACGCTGTGACCTTTTTCAGGAAATGTTCCTTCCTTCTCAGAGGGGACACAAAACCGTGTTTCTCCTATCCAGAAATGTTGCAATGGTTGTGATGTGTGTTGTAATGAGTCTCTGTGGAAAAGAGCTTTACTAATTTGGATTTACTGAAAGCAAATCCGGATGCTTACCGCAAGCATTCAGAGCATCTCCTTGCATGGAAGAAGTGAACGTGTTGCCGCTCTGAACGCTGAGTGGCTCCATGGTGTCACTGAATGCAGCTTTAGAATTTGGCTCCTTGCAGTTTGTTCAGTACCTGGGAAGCAGTGAGTGGTGGTTGAAGTAAGAGTAAGGTTCTACAGAAAATATACACAGCTGGTCTTTTTATTTTCAAGCTTTTTCTTCCATGTTTTCCTACTTAATTATGGACCTTAAAAATATTTTTGCCTGAAGGATTTCAGCTGAGGTTATCTGGATTTTTCTTGAGTAAGATAGCAGGGATATGAGTAAGAATTACAGCATGTTATCAGGTGCAGGAAGAGAACCAAAATACATATTAAAGGTTTTTTAAATGTGAAAAGGTGTGTTCTGTAGTCCTTTGAAAATGAAAACCTATGAGATACAAGGAACTGGAGCCCATGGTTTTCCTGATGTTTCTAGGCTGTCTAAATTAATATTGTATGCCTGCCCCAAGTTTGCTGAAACTGTGTAGTTCTTGTAAACTGCTTATTGATGAAATCTTATTTATGCCAAAAGTCATATAATCAGGAAAAAAACCCACCATAACCTGTTTGCATTATAGTGTTTGCCCTGATCTCAGTGCAAGGTCACTGACAGTCACACCAGTTGTTCTATGAGGAACTTACTGCATCTTTGATAATGGCTTGTGTACCATGTCCAGGCCGCTTTTGTTCTAAATATTAGCTAATTTTGAGAACTGGGAATTACAGTCGTCTAACTATTTGAAAAAGACATGGTGATCCTTATATTTTTCTCTTCTCACTTAACTTGCCTAAAAGCACCTTCAGCTGTTCTGATCTTAAAGTGCAGAGTGTACAGCAGTGTTTGCTTGCTGAAAATCCAGGAAACACTGAGTTGTCAGTTCTGTTGACATCTGCCTGCCCTTATGTGCTTTAAAAAATTGGATAAGGAAATGGGAATCTATTGTGTTGCTCTTGTTTCTTAATGGGAATATCTCAAAAAATAAATCACTTCCTCCACCCTTTTTCTATAAGGATAATTCAGGCAGAATCAGAGTAGAGGCTTCAAGTTACTGAAGTTCTGCTTTATCTGCTTTTGATTCCCTAATGGACCTTCATCTCCAGAAGGATGAGATGAGATGGTTATGTTCTGATTAATGTGGACTATTTACCATTTCTGCTGATAAGCTGAGAGGATGCATTAAATCTGCCTCAGCAAGTGGCAGTGAAGTTTCAAGTGGTAACAAGGACAGCAGCATCTTTCTTTGACTCCTGAAGGTCAAGAATTTCTAAATCCTTTCCCAGCTTATAAATTAGACTGCTGATGTGATTCAGTTAGTTATGGAAACTCTAACCTCAAGGATATTTTCAGCCTTTTGTGTTGGTGGAAATACTTCTGGCTGTATTTATAATGATATTCCAGATAGTGCTTTTCAGTGGTTTTCTTGGGCAGTGGCTCATGTCAAGCCACAGATGTATTTTGAATGAGTAGTGAGACTGCCTAAATCTTAAACTGGAGGTTGGAGTTAGAGCCAAACTTGAAGGTGACAATTACATGAGGAATATGTGTGCCCAAAGGCCTCAGCTTCCTTAGGCTTGTGCATTTCAGAGTCTGTGGTTCAGTGCTGCTTGTGCTTGGGGTCTGAGATGGAAGTAGAAATGATTACTTGCAAGACTGCAAGCCCTTGCTTGTCAAGGTTAAGATTTTTTGTTTGATTTTTCTCCCCCCAGTGGTATAGAAGAGCTGCATAAAATTGAGATCTGAAATGCACCTGGGTGTCACTCTTACGTCCGAGGCACATAAAGAAAACGACACAGAGTCCAGGCTCATGAACAAGTGGAAGCCGAAGCTTTTCTTTAATAATTTCTGACTACTATATAGGATAGATCGCAAAAAGTGTGTTGAGTGGCAATAGGTAATTGGTTCCTCGGCCATCCACCCCTTGAGAGGATTGGCCAAGTCTTAAGATACCTATTCCAAAATATTTTCAAAGTCAAAGCCTTAACAAGCTCGCAAAACAGCCTGCAGGTGCAAGAAGTTTATGAAACTGTGACCTTGTTTAAAATAGTTTACGTAGGAAGGACAGTCTGCTCACAGAATATTGAGAAAAGGCTGAAGAATTTCTCTGCTTCTGGCTTTTTAGCACCTACACCAGGATATAATCCTCATTTGAGAAAAGAGGGGAGGGAAATGGCTACTGGTTAAAAAAGGGAACAGTAAGAGCAGGGTCACAGTTGCACATAAACCCTGCATATTCCTCTGGCATGACCTTTGCCAGTGTCACGGCCTGGGATGTCAGTCTGGTGCTCAGGACTGCTCCTGCTGCTGCTGGGGACATCAGTGTGTGGAGCAGTGGTCACTATACCCCCAGGGTCTTTATATCTTGAGCAGCAGTCTTTTATTTTGCAGGTCTTGTCTGAGCTTTTGCTGCCAGTCTTTCACCCTGTTTGCCCTGGCTTCAGCTACTTTCAGTTCCTCAGTGGCCCCTGAATGTTGCCAGCCCATTCTGACTTTGCCCCTTTTTCTGCTGCCTGTGCCAAAGTTGAATCGTAGCTCCTCAAGGATGAAGAGTTTCCTCAGAAGGACACAGCTGCCTTTGCAGGCTCCAGAAGCCTTGAGCTGATCCTGAGTAATGGCTTGTTTATTGAGCCCACAGATGATGGCTGTGCTTACCTTAGAGAAGAGCGGACTGTAAATTACTGTTGCAAGTTCAGTGGTATCTTGCTCATAAAATACTGCCATACTTGTTCTCTTGTGAAGTATTTTGATGCTAACCCTTCAGAGAATTTAATCTGATCAGTAAAACGTCTTACCTCACTGCAGATCCCTTCTGCTGGAATTTGCTCCAGTGCCATGTTCCTCTTGTGAAGGCACTGTAGCATTTGAGGGTTTAATACGAAAGGTCAAATATGTGACGGTGCAAGGGGGGTCAGTGCTGACAGGGCTGTCAACCTCTTCCTGGACATCTTCTTCACTTTTTGTGGGAGCTACCTTCTGATCTGATTTGCATATTGCAAATATTTTGAGGATGTCACAGAACTTCAGACCATAATGATTTGCATTTGAGCAACAGTCAAACTTAGTTTAGTTTGGTGCTTATTTTTGGTAGTGGCTGGGATTACATATGTGAAGAAAGATTTTAAAAGAAATCAGGAATACATGAAATAAAGCAACCTCTGTGCTCACTTGGATCTTTAATGAGTAGACATGAATTTCTCATGTGATGTGGGAGGCATTTACTGATCCATCCACAAAATACATTTAACATCAGTTGTAGCTCTGGAGAGTTGAGCTATTTCTTCTGTGTTGTTACCCTTGTTAAATAACAGTACGTGCTTGTTTCTGTTTCAAACTATGTGTTGAGTTTTACCATTTACAAAACTGTCAGTTTATCACATGCAAGGTCTTTTTTGTATAGAGAAACTAAATATTTTTATGTGCTGCCTTTACAGAGGCACCAAATTTATTAGACTCAGGTGTGGACAGACAATTGTGTAAGTGAGATAATTTGGAGATAGAGTGTGAATCTGGTATGCTTCTGGGATTTTGGTGTTGCTCTGGGACTGAGAATACCATGGCTCCTTTTACTGGAAGTGTTGTCATCATAAAGGTGCAGAGATTAAATATGTCATTATTTTTTTAATGCCAATTCCAAATAACTCTTCTTCATGCACAGTAATTTCAGTCAGATATACCAAACTCCAATGAGGATGGTGATGTGTATATTGCTGGTATTTTTAAAATCAAATTGCATTAAAAGTTACTTTTTTTGTAATGCACTGCTACGAACAACAAATTTGTGCAGTTGAATTTCTGGCAGTTCACTGAAGAGCTGTGTTTTCTGTGTTTGTGCATGTTAAATGCTACTGAAATGTCTTATATAGACTTGAACGGAAAGTCTGTATCATGGGGATCTAGAAAATCTTCAGCAAACTTCAGGGGTGAGGTGAAATGCCATGAGTCCTCTTCACAGTCACGTATTTACCCTGAGCCTTTCAGCAAATCTGACAAAGTGTGTGTTAGAAGAATGTGAGAGAGAAGTATGCCAGTAGTTTGCTCCTCTGAAAGCACAACAGAATCAAATCTCTGGTTTCCAGATGCCCAGTGACAATTTACAGCAAGAGCTGGCTGCTATGGCAGCACTCCTCTGATCCTTCACTTGTAAAACTGGGAGGAAAAGCCACAAATCAAACTGGGTTTCATTTGTCTCATCAAAGCAAACTCAAATGAGTACATTCCTCTTGTCTTTGATTTTGTTAATTTTTGAGAGATCTCCTGAGGAGATACCTGAATTTGAGGCATATGGGGAGCTGCTACTTCTGAGAGCTTAAAATGCTTGCATCTTGCATTAGAAAATCCTGACACGCTGATGTATGACCAAACTGATGTGCATCCAGCTCCTGTGAATCACGGGGTTTCATGGAAAGCTGTTCAAAGCACACTCAAAAGACACCTGCTGGTCACAGCTCAGATTGAATCAATTGACCAAGTCATTGTTGCAGAGTTCCTGCTGTGTGCACTGTCCAGGCCAAAACTGGGATTGTCTTTGCTCAGCAGGAGTTTTTTTCCAGCAGAGCTGAATGGTAAATATCCCCTCAAGCAGGTCACAGATGTCCTAGTAAGTGTCAATAATATATATTGTATGGACATGGTTAATTAATAATTCGGTGCTAATAATACAATAGACTTCAGCTGAGTTACTGAAAATGTGGTTTTGTAAAAAGACTTCTTTCTCCAGATTTATTTTCTTACCTCCAGAGTCTGTAATTGCTGAGGGCCACCCTCAGCAGTAAAGACTGGGGCAAAGAAGGCATGCAGAAATTCCACCTTCTTGGTGTCTTCTGTTACCAGGACCAGTCCTCTTGGACCCCCTTCTCTTCTGGAGCCCTAAAGCACAGGATTCCTCTAAATAGATCTTTGAAGAGGTCAAAGGTCTCTCCAGGGCCAGAGACAGACACCCTACAGGGGTACCCTGTTATACTGTGGAAGAAGGTTTGGCAGGTGGTAAAGGACTGCTGATGATAGGTGGAGGGCTGAGGAAACTAAAGCCCTTACAAATCACTGGCTCTCAATTCCATGTAGAGACCAGTGCACCACGTTCACATGTTTATAAGGAAGGAAAGTTGAAGGTGAAGATATTTTGTTTTAAGAAACTCGGTGTTTCACAACAAAATCTGCAAGATGCCTGTGATCTGCTAGGAAAATACAAAAATCAATCTCACACAAATTAGTTCAGGACTCCTTTTTTTTGGTGACCTGCTGCATTTAACTTTTGAGTAGATGGGATGCTGGGCAGCAGAACTGTTCAGGTGCAAGATACAAACTGGATAATAAGGCCTTGAGCTGGATTTCTGCCTCATCTTGGTGACTGTTACTTGAAGTAAGAGAGGCAGGTGAGGGGATGGTTGGGTTTTCTCCCTGGATGGTTTGTAAATCATCTCTTTTGCTAATCTTGCCAGGGAGGCAGGAATGTGCGCAAAACGTTTTTAAGATCTGACTACCAAATTGGCTACTTGTGGTCACAGGCAGGTGAGCATGGAGGACAACACTATGAGGACAGGGTAAAGAACAGGGCTTTTTTTCTTTTCCCCCTTTTTTTTTCTTTTTTTTTTTTTCTTCTTCTCCCCTTTTTTCCTTTTTTTTTTTTTCTTTTT
>VZTI01002266.1:692168-800379 GCA_013397865.1 Struthidea cinerea | reverse complement strand
TTTTTTTTTTTCTTTTTTTTTTTTTCTGCAAGTCTGGTTTTAAGAGTTCTGTGCAGGACTCTTATATCTCAGTGATGAACAGCATCCACATTGCTTCAGTCATTACTGTGAATACATGTAAACTGTCCTTGGGTCTCCATGTGGATGTGATCTTCCCTTTATCCCCCCAGAGCTAAGCCTGTGACACTTACACTGCAGCAGATGATAATCGATGCTGCAGCAGATCTTCTCTTCCCCCAGCAGGCCAGGGGGAGCACATCCATGGCCTGGGGCTGCAATGGGCCAGAAGAATTGGAGCCCAAGATCCAGAAAGATGGACTCATGCGGACTGTGTGCATGCCATGTCTTTAAAATGCAGGACAGCTATTCTCTGTGGGGAATGAAGGTTACTTCAAGCTCCTGGCCCAGGTGTTGATGTTCTCCCCCACCCTTGCACAGAGGAGTAAATTTACGGATGAGTGAATGTCGCAGGGTTCACGGTTGAGAGCTTTGTTTTCAGTGTGTGAAGTGTCTGTTATTAGAATGTATTTCTTTAGCTGTCAAGTGACTTCCTCACTTTGTAACTGAGTTAGCTCCTGTCAGAACTGTCACACAGCTGTATTTTATGTCTGGTACAAAGATAGATCGGTAAAAATTGAGGCATGCAATTATTTTGTGCCTTTTTAACTTCCCCTTTTTCGTCTTCCGGTGACCTAAGATCTGTAAATGTTGGCTGTTAAGTACAATATTACTGTGTACTGGGTGGTACAAGACATTAGGTGTTGTATTTTTACACAGCTATTTCGGTCTTGCAAACTTGAGATGTTTCTTCAAATTCATTCTTTCCTGCAAGCCATAGACTGCACAATACAAAGCTAATTTGCCGTACTTAAAATCCAAGTGAAGGCCGTGGGAACTTCTTCCAGCCAGCTCCAAGAGTTTGTGTTGCTGTTTTTTTTCCCTGATTGGATTTGTAATCACAGGTAAATGCAGACTTATGACCGAAGTTAATTTATCCTGATCTGTGAAACTTGCCTCAGAAGTAATTTGAATTAATGTCTTTTAGCTTTTTAAGTTGTATGGCAAAGAGATGATGCCAGCATTGCACCAGAGAAACCTTCCTAATGATAGAGGAACAGTATCTGTTCCTCCAGCTGTGAATTTCCTGATGGCATTAATGCAAGCTGAACAACAATATTAACTCTTTCATCTTCGTTTAGGTGTGTAACTTCTTTTGGATTTGATACTCTATTTATGGCTTTGGCACAAGGTTGAACACACTTACCATGCCTCACTGGTTACACATTTTACCCTCAGAAAGATTAAGAGTCTCTTTCTTATTGATTCCTAAGCTGGGCTATTTCATTTTTGGTTTTTGTTCCTTGACCTCTAACCCTAGGATCCATTAGGACCCCGTGCCAGCAAGGTGTAGACACATCAACTACAGAGGGAAAGAAGCAAAAAGACACTGTCTACAGAAAGGGATGCATTAATAGATTGAACTCAAACATAGAAAAGGCAATTTTTTTCCTGCTGGGAAGCAGAATCCACAGGAGAGTCATCTCAGGCTAAAGAACATGATATGAAAATCAATAGAGGCCCTATTGTGCTGGTGATGTGTCCGGGAAGTGTCATTTTATATCTTGTTAGTGGATATCTAAAGGAAGTTAAAGCTACTTTGCCCATAATAACTGGATAAATCCTTTCATCTGTGGACTATTTTGCTATTCAAAGTAAGAGTGAAAAATGGTGGAGTGGCTGGTTTGGATACGAAGACGCTGAAAGAAGGCAATGGCTGTTGAGGGTGTTTGGTTGTTTTATTAGGCTGATGCTGTTTCCAGAACTGATTTCTAGCCCTGTTTTTAAATCGGAGATACAAAAGAGTAATTAAAAACAGAAGGCTTTTTTTCTGCCTGTTTGATTGGAAGAAAACTCTATGCTTGACATTTTTCCAGTATTAATGCTCCAGACAAACTGTAAACACCATTTGCTTTAGTGCAGTGGATGAAGGAATTATGGCTCTTGGTTAAGTTTATCTCTATTATTAATGCTGTAGGCTGGATAAACCCAAATGATGGCTGTGATAACTGCACGCAGACCTTGATGTAGTTGTGGCCTCGCAAAATTAGCGTGGAATGTGGTAATATTATTATAGAAGATTCAATTAAGTTATTGATTAAAAACCCCATATAGCTGGCAGAAGGAAGAACACGATTTAGGGAAGAAAAAAAAGGAAGAGTTATTGTGTGTACTGCAACTTGTTTTTACAGCTTCTTTCTGGGAGGAATTCTGCTTTTTTTTTAAATTTTTGCAAAACTCTCTCCTACTTATTGGGTTTTGTGATCTTTTTGTTTTTCTTTCCTTTTACCTGTTAGCTTACTCAGTTTCTCAATGAAACCAGAGGGTTCATAATTGGTTTGGGTTCTTGGACAATTTTCTTGTAAGACTTAGCATCTCCAGCTCTCCAATGTACACTCATTGCTAGCTATGGGATAATCTGTCCCAGCACTTCCACACATTATTTATTTTCTTACTGTTAAAGTCTCCTTAATAATTGGATTGACAATCCTACTGAAAAAAAAAGGACATAGCACAAGTGCAAGGCTTGGTGGCTACAGAAGCTTTTGCTTTACTGGAGTTTGGCCTCATGTTGATGGGGTGAAATATAAAGACAATTGGGACCGCCTTTGCTTTTGGGGGTTTTTTAGAGGCACCAGAAGTCTTGATAGTAAAACCAAGGCCTGACTAATGGTGATTGATGTAGTACAAACACTCAAAAGTTCAAAAGATAAACCTCTCCCCAACAGGTTTGAATGTATTTTTTCAGCCTTTAGGAGTGGAGTCATCAGCACAGCATGGGTGGCTTTTGCTACCTACCTGTGGTCTTGCAAGAGCTGTGGTTCCATGACTGCCCCTGGCAGTGTGAAACCTCTGTAACCTTTAGATGTGACCTCCCAAAAAGTGTGGTTACCCTGTTCTGTAACTCCTGCTATTTTGCTATCTCTGTAAATATCAATTTGAGGAGCTTGTTAGATCTATGGGAAAGATGGGAAGACATTTCCTTGCATGTTCCTTTTCACTACAGCTGCAGGCCTGCATAGGTGCATTTTTCCCCTGTGTCCACACATCTGCAAAATTTCTGGTTTCTTACTGAACAGGTCAGAGGTTACCTCTAAGACACAGAATACTTTTCCCACTTTTGCTCTTCTCTCTCTCATCTCTTTCACACAAACTCATTTCAACAATAGAGTTCATTGAACATCTGCTATTAAATTTCTGTTCTTGAATTTAAATGACTGTCTTAAATCTCATTAATTTGAATAATGCATTTTATTAAAATTGGACTCTAAATTCAGAGCTATCTCTGCTATGTCAGCTTCCTTATTTCCTCCTTAACCTTACTCATTGGAGGAAAATAGCTGGAATGGTATTTTGGATACTTCTTTAGAGAATATTTTCTGTTATAGTTGATTGTGCTTGGTTGACCCCAGTCATCAGCTAAGCCATCATCATCCAGTTGCTCACTCACTTCCCCCTCTCAGCAGTATGTGGGAGAGAATAAGGCAAAATTTAGGAAATTGTCCGGCTAAACATAGTTAATAAGTGAGGGAAAGAGAGAAACAAACAAGAAAAGCCCGGAAATGATGCAAGGCCATCAACACCTCCCAGCAGCAGCCTGATGTCCAGCCAGTCTCTGAGCAGTAGGTACCTCCCTAAGCTGCCTTCTGCTTAGGTTTTTTATTGTTGTCTATGACATGCTATCCATGCAATATCCTTTTGGCCAGTTGAGGTCAGCAGTCTTGGTTGTGTCCTATCCCAAATTCTTGCCCACTCCTGACCTGCTTGCTGGGAGAAAGAGAGTGTGGAGGAAAAAAAACAACCTTCATACTGTGCAGGTACTTAGCAGCAGCCAAAACACGGGTGTGTTCTCAGCACTACCTCAGTCAGAAATTCAAAATACAGCACCACAGGCACTGCTATGAAGAAAATTAACCCCATCTCAGGTAGACCCAGTAAACTGCTGCAATTGCAAGATTACATTTGGGCTTTCTGAACTTCGTTTCTTTTTTCCATCAGCACACCTACCCCCCATGACAGTGGTGTTCATAGGCTTTAGCGGTGGAAGCCAGGTTCATGCAAGTTTATTTTAGGAAGTGGATGTGTCCCCTTCTCACTCCCTTCCCTCATCATCTGGGCCTGTGAAGGAAAAAATGTCCTAGCCCAAGCTGCTGAGCTAAAGTTTAGGTGTGTTTCCAAGGTTTTAGGGTGGGTAGATGAAATGAAGTACAGGACTATTTTTCTTTTAACCTTACGATAATTGGAGGATGGTATCTGCCTGTGGAGCTTCACAATGCAGATTTTAATGTAGAGTAGGTCTACAAGTTTCAGATTCAAAAATGTAGCTCATTACACTTCAGCTGGACAAATTACTATAATAATACCTCTTCTAATGTGAGCTGAAGTATTTTATATTGGTTCCCCGTCATTTTAAAAAGTGGTTTGAACATCCTCGTCAGAAGAAAAAGAAAGCACACAGAAGGCTCACTGTGAAGAAAACCTGACCAGGAAAGATGTTAAATACAGTACCAGGCAATTTCGTAGTGTCTCACACATTTCTGCTGTCCTGATGTTTGAGAGGGTTACAAAATACAGCACTGCTGAAGTTATTTGTGAGAAGTTAGATTATTTTCTTGAATTCAAAAAGAATCTCTCAACTGTAGTGCTTAATAAGGAATTTGGCATGATTTTAATGGACAGATTTTAGGATGCTTCTTTTGTTTTAAATTCATGATACCTGTACTCCAGACATAAGAGTGGTTGTAGTGGTATTTGTTCCCTTAAAATTTGGGTAGAACCCTCAACTGTAAGATAAATAAATATTCTCTTAAGTATGCCTCTGTGCTATTTGCACATTTGTAGTAGGAGACATTTGGAAATATTTGTCTTGTTTAATAAAACAAAATGGACCTCTCACAGCCTTGGGTAGGAAGCATTAGTCCGGCATATTTTCCTCATACTGAAGCAGTGCAAAGTGCATCATACACACCATACCTTAGAGCATTAAAAATCCTTAGTGACCTGCAGAAGGCTGTCTTTGTGGCCTACACAAACAAGGGATTTTACTTTAGCTCTGAGGTTGCAACGTGTTCACAGTGGTTCTTTTAATTGTAGCACGTTATGTAGTCCTAAGTGGGTTTGAAAAGAAAAGTAATGTGTGAGCAGGTATCTTTCATGTCCTGGTGTGCCTAACAGCTGTACAACTTTCCTTCCTCATTATAAAATTGTAGTGTAGGTCAGGGTATGTCAAGGGACCAGTAGGACAGGCAGCCTTTCCCATTTTACCTCCAGGATTCAAAGCCAGCCAAATCATTAGCAGTTGCGAGTTGTTACCACCCGGTGGCTGAGCGCTCTATGTAAAATTAATTTGGTAGTCTCAGCCCAGCTCTGAGTAAAACACATTTCCACCTTACAAATATGATGAAACCTGGCACTAATTGGCACCCTTGCTAGCAGCTTCATCAGAGATGCCAAAATAACTGAAATGTTTCTTTGCTTCTGCTGGTGGTGCCTCCAGGTCAGCAGTGAAGCGGAGTTGATGGGGCAGTGTGGAGAAGGTGGCACAGCTGTTGCCCTCGCTGTTTTGTGGACTAGGTCTGCAAGGTTGTCAGTCTGGTGCAATTCTCATGCCAATCTACCTGGAGTTATTAGGATTTTCCCCCACTGTCGGTGCACGTTCTGCAGTGTGTTGGCTGAAACTCCAAAATCCTTTTTGCCATCTGTGTGGTTGATGCAGTGATAGCAGAATAGCTAAGTGGTTCAGATGTGGGTTTCTGTGGAATATTTAGGAACTCAGAGGTGCAGCCGGTGTAGGCAGAGCACACTGCTGACAGGTAGCTATTAATCACTTTTAGCCACTCTTTTCACTGCCAGCTGCTTTGTAAATGAGGATTGGCACATGGTAGATGAGTACCTCCTCATTGTCCAAAATGACAGGAGTTTGTACCTTGTTTTCTGTAACCTGTAACCCTGTAAATGTCACCAACCCCCAATGGAGATCATAGATTTCAAAGTGAGGCAGTCTGTTAATGTATGTAGTGCCAGGAAGTCTACAGGTTTGGGGAAAATAATTATAGGGAGTTATAAAAGAGTTATAAAGGAAAATTCTTTCATGTTACTCATTTTTGTGAGTGACTGCATGGTGAGTAATTGGTTTTTCATTCTTGGCAATGAAGATTGAAGAAGGAGACAGTAGCTTTCAAGACTAAAATAAATTAATAAAACCAGGTCACTTTTTGCTTCTGATTTTCTAAGAGTCCTCATATTCATCATACCAGGTCTTTCCTCTTCTTGCTGATCCTCTGACCTTCCCAATGTCCACTGAGGTACAACCCATATAAATGTGGCAATTAATAAAGGTGGAAAGCAATACAGTGGGATAGGACTCATTATGATGGAGAAAGTAATTTAATAACTTCTTAACTGACTTTCTCTAATGTAACAGACAGTAATGAAAAGCCAGGTAGTATTGCCAAAAAAATGTTACTTTGGTTGCCACAGTTATAATCCTTTCTAATTATAAACATGGAGGTAAAATTCAAAGCGCACTGAGTGTTCTCAGCTCTCTCAGGAAAAGTGTGACTTTTTTTCTTACTTTTGGCATAAGATCAATTAATACCAATTAAATGTTAAGTATTTATCTCAGACAGCAAATGGTGCATCATGTTTCCATTCTTGTCAAAGCCTATGGCTAAGATCCTCAGAGGAACAAAATACCTATTCATTAAAGATCAAGTAGTACAATAAGAAGAATTCTTCTGACCTTTTCTTGTATTCAAGAAAAAATAATCTAGCACTGCAATGCTAATTCACTTAGCTGGATGTATTACAAATATTAGAAGATTGTGTTTGCATTTTCTGCCAAGAACATAAGGGCACAGCACCGGCACCATTCATCTGCCATTCTCAAAAGAATTCGGGGGTTTTCTTAGGCAAACATTAAGAATTGTCTGTCTTTTGTTTTAAATCCTCCAGGTCTACAGAATTCAGCAAACATACCTAGACCAGTGAGAACAGTGGCTCCTAAGTGTCATTATCTTTAAAATTAATAAACCAAAGTAAGCGGAAAAAGTTTAGACTGCTGATGCGTGAAGTAATAAGAAATGCCTCTTCTCATCCAATGCATCATTTGTCTTTGTTAAATATTGCACTGGTATCTCAGACTGAAGCCTCAGTTCTGTGCTTTGCTAAATCAAAGGCATGATGACTCCATAAAGGTTATTGTTTTTGGCAATAACTTTTTAATAGCAGAATTACTCTTTTTTGCTCCTTGCAGCTCTCTTGTTGTAAAATATTTCCATCCTGATTTAGCTCACCTCAAATCACAACTTGTTTCATCCTTGGAGTATGCCTTCTGCCAAGATAATGAATTGTAGCAGCTTTTCATATCGAAAGAATGAGCAAAATGCAAAAGAAAACTCGGGATGATACAGTTCTATTTATACCTGGCATTATTTTAGCTCCTCAGAGCTGGATGAATCTGAAAACGTTATACTTCATTTAATGTGCACCTGTCTACCCCACATTACACAGCTCAATCAAATATTATTTTTCTGATTGAGAGTTATTAAATGAGTACCCAGAATTTGCTAATTTTATGTTGATTAGGGTATAAAGCAATGCAGGGGGATTGTTAGGATGGACAGAGTGAGCGGTGATGACCTCCTGGTGGCGTGTGTGGGACAGGCCTGTGGTGGCCATGTCACTGTCGCTTGCAGGGCACGTAGTTGGCTCGTGAATGCCATGTGACAGCCACACGTTGGGTGTGCAGTGTGTGTGTGTCTGGCTTGGGGTTTGTCCATTTTGTTGGGTTTTTCCCCTGCACTGCATGGGTTTCGTGCCTGGCTTTGTCCCTTGCATGGATTCACCCGTCTTAACCAGGCTTTCCCTTTTCACTCAGGTAAGTCTTTGTGGTCTTACCGACTTGGAATGCTACATGTCGAGTGCAAAGTAGGTCAGAGACCAACAGAGGCATTTAAGCCCTGGGCTACTGCTAAAGCCCACAGTATTACTTGGTGCACCTGCAGTGCTTGGATCTTCTCTAAAAGGAGCTTCTTTTGAGAGAACGAAAATGCAGCTCACATTGATCATAAAAGAGAGGGGGAACTGACATGGTAAAAACATGAGCGTTTTCAAGAATGCTCCAAGAGAAAGCACTGGCTTACAGTCTAGGCTTAGGGAACTTTGAAGAGAAAAGGTGAGTTGAAAAGTTGTACGTAGTTAACGTTGAAGGTGTTGGTAAAGTGGTGTTTTAGAAGAGTGAAAGCTTGAACAGCTGATAAAGTGGAACACCAGGGTTCTCATTATTTTCCCCCCTAAATTAGCGACTTCAGGCTACTGGAAATTTTCCTTTCTTCCCAAATATTTTTTAACAGTGGTAAATTAATGATCTTGAAAGAGAGTCAAATATTAGGGTACAGTCAGTGATAGAAAGTTTAATATAGAAGCAAAATGAAGAGTGTTAATCTTTGCATACTTACATTTCCTTCTTTGTGAGAGGCTGAGCAGATACATCCCCAGGCTTGGATTCCCAGTACAGAAAGCTGCTAAGAGGACAAGTTATCATGCATTGCAATGTAAATTGCTGTTTCAAGTTTTGGGGTTTTCTTATTTAAAATCTTGTAGTATATTTTATACAGCAGGACTCAAAACAGAGAGCTGAGAAATCTGCAGTAGCCTTGTCCCAGTTTGCCAGGGCTGCTTCGTGCGACTAAGAAGAAGAAAAAGGAAAGATTTACAAGATAGTGAGAATGGAAGCTGTAGTTCTCTGTAGATTGGCATGGAGTTGTCAAGCTTTGCTGCACATTCAACAAGGATCTCAGAAGATGTATCTTTTATAGGTCAGTCCTTTCATTCTTTTGCCCTCGAGAGATGAGATGAAAGGAGTTTTTGGGTTGTAGTGGTATGGCAGTAGTGTGGTAGAAGTTACATGGAGGCGAAAATTTGGGGGATAAAGTAACGAATAGATTAACCCTTAAACTTACAGCACCTTCTTCACTTAAGTGGCAGATGCTGCTCCTGATTAACATCATAGCCTGAGTTAACGCTGACACTGAGTTCAGGATATGTCAGGTTGTGGAGTAATGCACTTTTGCTGAAAATTCAGAGAGAATGGGAGACTTGTTGGCCTACATTTTTTAGCAAACCCATTCTTTTATCAGATACTCACTTGAATAGATTGTTGCATTTCTATTATGTACAGAGCTGTGAAGAATGTTCAAATTAAATTTGGATAATGGGCAAGGCTTCTATTTGTTGAAAACTTTAGCTGTAATGGAGAGAACTGTATAATGAAGAGAGAGGGATGTGGTTCACTGAAGACTTTTATCTGATGTCATGGTGCAGATCTTCTGAACAAAAATGTGTTTTCCACTGATACTTTACAAAGCTTATTAAAAGACGAATGAAATAAGTCAGAAAAAGTGGATTTGAACTGCACCCTTATCTACACATAGGCTCTTCCCTCCATGAAGTAATAGATTTGTTGCCTGAAAAATATTCCAGAAAACATTCAGTTAACTCATTTGAATATGATGTGTAAAGCACAGGTATGCTGGTGGGGGCTCTTGGAAACCTCCCACTTCTTTTGGAATTTTTTCCTTCTGGGAGTACTATTAAACCATCTGTAGGAATGTCTGGGTGCCATAAAAGACCTGAAAAGCAACGTATGGCAAATTTCAGAACACGGGATGCAGGTGGCTGTACCCTGATGTTTCCATAAGCTCTTCATACAAGTGCAAACAAGAAAAACAGAAGAGCTGCTAACAGAGTTAGCAGCTGTGTTAGATAAGCAGCTTGCAGAGGAATAAAGTACAGCCCCCTGCATGAACATCTTGGTTGTCCTCATCCTGTTTCCTCATCAAATTTGTGTGTGGAAGAGGGACCTCTTTCTGAGTCTCTTCCCTCCTGTGTCCTTGTAGAGTCAGCCGTGGTGATTCTGTATATCTGAGTACTTCATTTCAGAGTCTTATGAAATGGTGAAGTAGTTTATTGTTGAGGGTTTTGTGCCAGTGGTGCGCTTATGAATTTTTTACCTAACCAGGACGACACTTGGTGCAAGAGAGAGCTCTGTCTTCTTCAGCTCCTTGATGTGGAGTGGAGCTGGGCTTCTGAGAGAAGATACCGGTTCCATTTGGGAAAATATTTTTTCCTTCTCACTGTCAGATCAGGCTGTGAATCTGTTTTTATTGTTGCTTTTGTTTGGTTTATTTTCCACCTTTCTCTTAACACTTGGAAATCTGGTGGAAGAGATTGTTAAAATGCATAGAATCTGAGCAAGTACAGTAATGTTCCCTGCAAAACAGAGTCCACCATGCCAGCACTGACAGCAATCCTAGATAGGAGTACAGACCAGGAGAAGAACTTACTGGGAGAAGCCTTGTGGAGAAGGACTTGGTGGTTCTAGTGGATAAAATACTTGGGGTTTATAAAAAAGAGGGGAAGTGACTCTTTACGTGGACAGATAATGATAGAACAACGGGGAATGGTTTGAAGCTAAAAGAGGAGAGATTAAGATTAGATGTTAGGAATAAATTCTTTACTCAGAGGGTGGTGAGGCCCTGGAACAGGTTGCCCAGAGAAGTTGTGATGTCCCATCACCCATCCCTGGACGTGTTCAAGGCCAGGTTAGATGGGGCCCTGGGCAACCTGATCTAGTGGGTGGCATCCTTGAGGGGAGGAGTGGTGGTGGTATGGTCTTGGAACTGGGTGATCTCTAATGTCCCTTCCAACCCAAACCATTCTGTGGCTCTATGATTTTTGGAGTTAGGCTGGGAGATTTGATGAAAGGATGGAGTAGGGACAGCAGAGGAACCAAACTGGTGCAGGTTATATCCTGCATGAGCCACAGCAATGGAATTTCAGGATGATGTCCTGTAAGTTATATGTGAAGCCTTGGCCAGCTGTATCTGCAGTGAGTGACTCCTCAGTGGTGATAGTTTGCAGTGTTTGCATTGTATTTCCTGCCAGGAAACTCTGTCACAGCAAGTAGGCCAAAGTGAGCCCTGTGAGGATGGAGAGATGACAATAAGCTGAAGATTAATTCCTGTATAAATTGGGAGAGATGAGTATGAAATATTAAGATTCCTCAGGCAAGTGCGTTTCCTACTAATTCAGTCCCTTACTGTGAGATGTAGGATTTTTTTTTCTCTGAAGCAAATGAAAAGTGAATCAAAGCTGTCGCTGTCTCTCAGTTTGAGATATAACTTACTTTTCTTTTTTCAGACTCAACCATTTTCTTGTTTCATTGTCAGCTACCTGATAACTTCTGTTCTTGCCGATCTCCAGTCCCCTGGTATATCAGGCTATCTTTGTTTTTGATGAACAAGCCTGGTGACCGGGGTGTGATCGTGCCACCTTCAGTTCATGGAGTTTCCAGGTAACAGTCCTGTGAGTGATAGAGCAAACTGATTAGCTTTAAAAGGACAGTTCTGAGAGTACCCAAAGGTCACTTCTTTCTCCACGTGGAGCACTCTGGGAAGTGATACGTGGTTAGAGTTAATGCCAGGATATTAAAAAAAGTGGGTATGGAAAGGCAAAACCCAAAGACTATGTATCTTATAAAACACAGCAATTTGGATCACAGCAGGGCTTGCATTGCGATTAGAGTTTTTCAGAAGGCTGATAGGACTGCAGAGATTAATTGATATTTTAATTAGACAAAACTAAATGAACTACAGGTGTCATCCTACATATAAGAAGTTTACGGAAGATTTCTTTTATTCCTTACCATTTAGAGATTTCAGAGATGTTCAGAGGTGGATGAATTCTGGCAGTTATCCCCAGGGAGATGTTCTCATTTTCAAGCTTTTTTTTTTTCCTTAATACTTTCTAGTCACCCTGCTTATTTGTCTTGAATATTAAACAAGTGCCTCTTAGGGATTATCACTCAGCAGCCTCAGCTGGATGAGAGCTGTCTAGACTATGACAATGCACTGTATCTCTCTTTGGAGATTTAGTCTTTGTTTCTTTCTGCCTTTTTTTTTTTTTTTTTTTCCCTGTTGCAGTTTCAATGCAATGCCTTTTTATTCAGGTGGATTGCTTGGGAACAATGAAAAGCAATATGGAACTGCTGTAGAATTCCCATCTTGTTCATTCTTTTCCTCTTTTATGATGTTGTCTAAGCCAGTGAGGTGGCTTTAGTCACAACCTTTGACACAAGTGTCCTCAAGCGTAAAACAACACCAGCAAATAGTGTCTACGAGATCCATTCACTTCTTACTGCTCTTTCTGATGCCTTCTGACTCAAGCAGTATATCATATAAAGTTGGGAGTTACTGCCCTCCAGACCAACCAGGCTAAAGACTTACCAGGATTGCTGCAAAGTTCAGTACAGGGCTTCACTAGACATCCATCCCTTACCGAGTGCCATGTTTGGTTTGGGTAGGTTTTTAATCATGGTGAATACTCAGCTTCTGCTTTAGAAGAGGGAAAATCGGCAGTAAGATGGTCTTGCACTCAGAAAAGCTGCTCAGTCATATTAGGCTCTGAATGCAATAGCTTTTATTTTTCAATTAAGTTGGACCAACGTGTTTAATCAAAATGTGCACTTTCTCCCCAAAGGTGTAGCCTTATGCCATATATCTGGAGAGGTATGAAGACATTTTGGTATCATGTGCATAAACATCTTTAAATCCTGAATGTGATGCATAAATTACATTCTTGGGCTGGTCTGTTCCATCTTCAACTTGTTTCTTCAGGATTGCTGTGTGTATCATAGAAGCATAGAAAGGCTTGATTTGGAAGGTGCCTTTAAAGACAATTTAGTTCCAGCCTCCCACCTGCCAATAGTCCAGGCTGCTTGAAAACTTCTCCACCTCTCTGGTAGGCCTCCTTTAGGTTCTAGAAGGCTGCTATAAGGTCTCCTCAGAGCCTTTTCTTCAGGCTGAAGAAATCCAATTCTCTTAAGCTGGAGAGATGCTCTCACAAGAGAGGTCCTCTAGCCCACAAAGTATCTTCTGGCCCTCCTCTGGCTGAGCCACTTCCACTAGTGGGATCTGAATTATTCCTGGATGAATGAATGACTGTTTCTGTCAGTTTCTGTGAAACTGTGTGAGCTGTTTACTCACTGTGCTTTCTTCTCTCCCTTATTGTATATTATCTGTTGTTACAGCTCAATGCATTTGTTGATTGCTCAACACAGCATGACAAACACTTGGCATCCTCACAAATTTTTGTCTTCAGCTATTCTGTTTATGTTCCTGTGTGATTGGTCTTCTTGGTCATATAATATTGTATCTTCTGCCAACTTCACAATTAAAATAGTGTAAATTGAAAAAAAAAGTAAAATTCCAAATAACTTTGGCAGCTTTTCTTAATGAATGTTTTTTTTCTATGAATGGTCCTAAAACATGCGAGTAAGTTTTTTCTATCTACCCTAAAAATTTAGAGACTGTTAAAAAATCCCAAACAGATCAAAAGACCAAGAAAAAAGTTTGGATCAAGAATCTACTACTAGAGTTTGTGTTTATTCATTTCTCATTTACATTTTCTCAAATCTGTGTCAGATCTTTTTCATACTGGTAGAAGCATCTAATTAAGAACTGAGTACAGAAGTGACCAGCATGTCTCTGTTTCATGCATTTCTTTATTTTTGGACAGTTGGGTTTTGGGAGGGGGAAAAAAAGAGGTACTTTTCAAAATTGTGTGTGTTCTGTGTCCCAGGGTCCAGAGTGCCCACCCCAAAGGAATAAAAGTACCCTTTCCAGAATGACCCTACAAAGAGTTTCCTTGTCCTTTTGCCTTTGATAGAAAAAACAGAAAAACAACCCCCAAAAAACTTCATCACAGACCTTCAGTTCTACCTGGGTTGCCCCCATTGTCCAGTCCTGTTAGTAATCAAGTGCCCTTCTTATTTGCAGCTCCTCTCAGAAAAATTCATGGTAAAGTTTAGTCTTGAGAGCAGAAAAAGCTGTTGATTGTGGTGGTTTATTTTTTGTGTATCACTACATGTTCTGAATGAAATGCCTTGAAATGGCTTCATTTTTGGAAAGGGCTAAGCACCCACTGTTTAGTATGCATGGTGCCTTTTAAGATCTAACAATGGACAAGCAAAAGAAATTTATTTGTAGAGATCTCAAATGGAAAACAATGTGTACTGAGAAAGGATTAACGCAGTAATAACCAGATCTTGATCGTGATGTAACAGTGTGAGATTTGATGTTACTGCATGGTGATACACTTCATCTCTGGTCTTCAGCAGGGAATTTTTAATCAAAAATTACCCCTGTGAATTCTTAACAGGAAAGAAATGTCATTTGCAGTGGGCTGGTGGTGTTGCTTAGTAGTGGAAAGTGGCTCTAATTCCAGGGACGCTGATTAAAGTCTTTTGGAAGAGGAACAAATTAAGACAGAATCACCTTGAAATCTGTGGTACTGATATTAACACATACCTGCATGAGTGGACTCATATGAAATGTACATGTAAGCAATGTTGTGGACACAGAAAATGACTAATTGTTGTTATATTGCCTTCAATCAACTTGATTATAGCATGTGGAGTGAAGCAGTGTAGTCAGTGCTTATTCATTACCACTGGACTGAAAATGTTCATGCACAGGACTTGAGAAATCAAGAGGACCTTTGAATGTTGCAATACCTCGTTGCAATCATATGTTATATAAAAATGCCTTCTCTATATATTAAAATAGTATATAGTTAATATTGTGTAATGACAATAGTTTATGTAGTAACGTGAAAGCTTATGTATAACTACAATGAAGAGTATAACTTAACCCTTCTCTTATTGCCAGGATTTGGTCAGCATAAGCAAAACCACAAGAAATAATCCATAAAATACAGGAATTTTAGTTTTTTTTTTTCCCCAGAGCACTGACTTATCTAAACATACAATTAAATTTCACCCTTACATTTTTTAATAATTGGAAAAGTGATAGATTTAGATTGCAAATAAAGAAAAAAACCACGACAAAATAGTGCAGGACACTGGAAGAGATTGCCCTGAGAATTTGTGGATGCTTCATGATTGAAGTGTTCAAACTCAGTTTGTATGGGACTTTGAGCAACCTGATCTACTGCAAGATGTCCCTGCCCATGGCAGGGAAATGGGATAGATGATCCTAAAGGTTTCTTCCAAGCCAAACCATAAAATAGCTTTATAATTTGAATGGAAAAAAGACCCTTTGAAATGTAATCTTTAAATGTTTTTACTCTTTGATGCTAAAGTATAAGTTATAAATAACTGGTTATGATAAAGTTAATATTCTATAGGGTAGATGTTTATTACAAAAAAGATTTCTTTCAGAGCTACTCTTAAATTTGATGTTGCTAATACCAAATTTAATGCTGTGCTATTGTGTTCCTCGCATGATTGCCAGTACTTAAACCGAGCTCTTGCACCCTGCCATTTGTACTGCTGTGTTGTAGCAGTGCACCTGAGTGTTTATACATTTGTTTCTGAAACCTTAATACATCTTCATGATTATTGTTGGTGGCGTTACAATCATTGAGTGCAGACAAAGTTATTCAGCACCTGCTTTAGTGAAAGTCTGTTTTCAGTTCTTTGGATCTTTGCCAGGCTACAGCCATTTACACTTCAGTCTTGCCTGGCAGGCATAAGTCTCAGGTAGTTTCTAAGACAGAGAGAAAAAGCAGGAGGAAAAAAGGCAGTTAAAAAATGCAATGAACACTTGAGCAGCTTTCTTTAGATGCAGGAAGTGAATGCTGTCCTAAATTAAATGTATACATCCATCTATCCTTATGTGTTTGGGTGGATATGTAGGGATGTGTGTGCATATATCTCTATATTTTTCTGTTGAGTTGAAACCTGGAATTGATGGGCAAATCTGAATGGCTGTTCCAATCTGCTGTGTGAACTGCAAGATGTCTTAGAGCTTGGTAATTAAGATCTAATAATTTTGTCATTATCCAGGTACATTACCTATGGGTTTTGGGGATTTCTTCTTGGTGTGTTCCCCTATTTTTTTTTTTTCCTGCAGGGGTAAATTAGGAATAAAGGAGCAGAGGTCTACACTCAGGCCTTTACTGGGAGATCTTATTCCTATATATTAAGCAATCCATGAGTTACATTTTGATATAGGGGTAAGAATTATCTGGATAACATTATGTTTTCTGGGAACAGATCCATATTTTCTGTTAGCTCTCACCATTTTCATTGTAGTAGCCTGTGCCCTTTTCGAGTTCTACTTCAGGTCTGCCAGTAAGGGGAAAAATAAACACACAGACTGTAGAAGTCTTACAGCTGTGAGCCCACGAGAAATCTTTCGGGAACAAAAAGGTGATGTGGACGTGAATCAGGTGATGAGACGTGCTTAGTGCACCCAATGATGGCCTGGACTTCTGGATGCCTGTAATCAGAGCAAATCTGTCCTCATTTGGAAAATATCAATACCGAAAGATCAAGTAATATTAAAAGACAGGACCAGAGAAGTATTGGAGATGGGGCACCATCTCAGACCTCAGAGTTTGAGTTAATGCTGTTCCTGCTCTGCCACTGGACATCTGGGTAGTAAATACTGCTGTGAAGGAGGTGTCATCCCTTAGGTAGTGCTGACCTGGGAAAGAGAGCAGCCCACTTGTGAGGTAATAGAACAAGCACTGCCTGTGCCCAGGATTTCAATTTCACATGTGTTGAGTATAATGCTGAAATAAACAATGAGAACAGCAGCCTGGAGGGGGAAAAAAAAGGCTGAAAAGGGTTTTCAGGAGAAATCAACAGTGAGGAGAAAGCAAATACAGAGGAAGAAATTATGTGCAGGTCAATTCTAATACATCACTGAGATGTAATTCCTATTGCTGTTGTTAAAGTAGAATTTTATATTGTACTTTTAAGGTGGTTATTTTACCATGTTCCTCTCTCTCCTGCAATGAATAGATTATTTTTTATTGTTTTAAAGCAGGGTGCTTGTCAAAGGATAGTCCTTCTCTGAATTTTTCAGGGACTCTAATGAGAGATCACTATCTAATTAATTTCCCGCTCTGTGACTGGATGTTTTTTGTGTTTAGTTATTAGTATTCTGCTGTCTAAACAGGTATTACTCACAATTACAATATTCCTCAAAGATATTGCTTCTAGTCACCATTTGTGTGCCAAATATCCAGTGTTATTTTGGAGCCTGAGGTGCAGTAAGGTGCAGTTTTCATATGTTCTGGTAGTTTGTTCAGATGCTGTCCTGCCTTGCTCTAATTAGGGATGCATGGAGTGAGACAGTGAGTGTTCACATGTCTGACTGAGTTTTAGAGCTCTTAAGTATTTGACAAATTTGTGGTGGATTTTGGTTTGCTTTTCCTTGAGGAGGAAAAATTTCCCAACCACTCTCATTGATGGTTGTTGCTTGGAATAGGCATTGTCCTTGTCATCATCATCTGGAACTGGAGCTTTATCACCTCTGTGTGTCTTGAAGCATTGATCATTCGTATTTTTGGACTCTCACGTTAAAATTTGACAAAAGGCACTCCTCTGTCCTTATTCTGTTGTATTATTGTATCAAAATCTTTGAGATCTGTATACTGCCCTGCTATTTTCCTATTTACTTCCAAAGAGTAATTGATCTGTAGCCATCTAATTTGCAGGTTTTCTGCAGGTCATAGTACATCTGTCTGGGTTCATTTTATGTATATTCTAGGTCCTAAACATTAGATTCCTTCTGAATTCTCTTTTGAGTATGTAATGGCTGAATGAGTGTGTTTAATAGTTATGCTTAAGGGCTTGAATTCTCTTGCTCACTGACTATAGTCTATATTTATTATAGTCTAATAAATAAATCTCTAATACCATTGTACGGTTAGGGAGGATGTTATTGCTTTAACTGTACCACTCTTTTTGTGGTAATAACATAATCATGTTCATAACGTGATTAAACAAGTACACCTTCATCCCCTGTCTGCATACATTCACTATTTTATTTTTTCTCCTTACACAATTATTTGCTGCCAGCTCTGTTTCAGGCCCCTCCATTACCAGAGCTGCACGACTCAACGTTATGAACTCTTTGCTACTGAATTCTCAGCCATTCTACCTGCATGAAATTCTCATTATTTATAAGGAAGCTGCTAACTTTCAGCTTTTTGTCCTAACTCGAGTGTATTACATTGGCTAGATAAACTTTTCACTACCTTTGTGGGTGTTACAACCTCCAGAGTAGCATGAATCTCAAGAACCTCCACAATCTTTTATTCATTTTCTTTAGGTTTCCTGCATTCATGGAGCTGTGGGGTGGGTGCCAGGGGAAAGAGAAAAGTTACTCAGTTTTAGTAACTGAAACTGGTCAAGTTTTCAGGAACGTGGGGATTGTTATTTTCTGTTCCAAAACAAAAAAACAAACCAGAAGCATTCAACCTCTTTCTTTTGCCAACAGCACCTGTTATGTTGTGAAAGTAACATGAAAACTTCAGACTTTCATGACGGTGTCTCAGATGTTGTTGGCCTACTTTTATAGCAAAATTGGTGGCATCATTGGTTACCTTCAGGAATGAAATAAATTATTAACATGGGATACCTGTTGTTTTAAATCTGGAAAGCTCTAAAGGGAGGGAGCTGAGGAAAGGCTATAAAGGAATGAAACTGGCAACAGTTTATGCTTAGTGGCTTTCCAGAACCCAGCAGCCAAATCAAAAAAGAACATTAGAATTGAACAAGGTGATATAAGCAGAAGGTTGAGAAAGATGTTTAGGGTCACTCTCTGCAGCTGTGGAGATGAGTTGTTGTGTGGTAAAACTTGAGTTCATAGTATCTTAATTTATATCTAAAACATGATACAAGATCCCCCCCCCACCCCCAAACAGTGCATGCCAAGTACTTAAAAAGCCTTAATTACATCTGAGAGTATGGAATGATTTGTGCTGACAGTGCTTTAGCAGTAAGGTAATACCTACATGTTTATTCTGAACTACAGGCTCAGATTCAGGTGGAAAAAGCCCACCATGCATTTTATGGCCCTGGTGTGATGATAATGTCTTCTTGCAACCACATTTTCAGTCAACCTGTAACACTGAAGCTTCCACTCTTAGTATCGGTGGTGGAGTCTTCATATAGAAATGAAAGCAAAGAAAGGATGTAAATGATTTGCCAGAAATATCATCTTCCTGGGAATTAAATCTAGGAGGCTGTTACAGAGAGGTAACAAACTTAACGTCATTATTCATTTCCATTTTATTTGCTAATGATTTTCATTGTTTGTAAGCAGCTGTTTAGGAGATAATGAGAGGAATAGTTGACTTGTCTAAATATCTAAAGATCCATTACAGTCTTGTCATTCCTTATCAGCATTCCTCTGCTGCTTTTCTCAGGCCTGTCAAGCACTTTCTGGGAAGATGATGTGAAATGAGGCATGGGCTTCCATGGTTCTCTGGAAAGAAATTTGGCTCTGCCCACTTTGTTTCCCTGTCCAGGTGACTTTCTTGCTACTCATGAGCATTAACACTGTATTAAATACAACCTCATTTTAAACTCAGAGTCGATTATTGGTTTAGAAAAAAACACGTTACTAGAACTTTCAGGGCAAATAACTTTTTTTATCTGTCCCAGATACTGCAAGTATCTGCACAGGTTTTTGTCTCCTCTGCTAATAGACTTTACAAAGAGAGATTGAATCAGAACATGGTGCTTTCTCTGTAGCTTCCTTCTCTTTTTTTGATGCTGGTTTCCACACTGACAGTGCTACAGTAATATCTTTAACAAAGGGAAAGAAAAACATCGCTGTCTTTTTTACTCTCCTTGCCCCATGGCTTTTGCTTTTTAATGTGGATACAAGTGTGTAATGAAACAAATGTGTTAAAGAAACACACATCTGAAGTATAATTTTCTGTAGTATTCTAATCTTTCAAACAGTTTTAGCTCTTGAAACCTTATCTTCTGGTCAGTTTTCAATTCAGTTTTCCTTCTTGGATTGTATGCATGTGCAAAGGTTTACCCAGTCAAATTGGAAGTACACAGACACGTGCCGCCAAATGGAAATAACTCACTCGCTAAATTTGCCTGCATGATTGTTTTTCACAGGAAATTGTGTGTGCAAATATCTTGATTAAATTCAGGTTTCTCACGCAAAGTTTGGAAAATCTGGTGCTGGAAAAAAAGTAAATTTACATTTAAATGCTCTCCTGCTACAAGTTAAATTCCAATTTAGCCTTGTCAACAAAAATTAAGCTTATATATACAAAGGGGTAGTCTGTTAGATTTACAGGCAGGTGTGATGCATATGACTTTGAATGTGATGGTAGTTAATGCTGTCTGAATAGGCAGATAATTTTAAGTTACAGACTCAAGCTTTAGGAACCTGAATGATGTTATTTAAAAGTTGCTGAATTGAGTTTCCCAAGCTTGAGATGAAAAAACTGCCTTTGATTAGTGAGCAGATAATTTTATAGGTGAAATAAATGAGATTTACAACATGTAAAACAAAGGATCAGAACCCAAGTACTTGCAAGAGTCTCTGTGGAAAGCAAGTTACAGCTTAGCAGGTTGATATCTGGAGGTGAATTTAAGTGACTGGAACTGAAATATGTCCCTTTACAGGACAATTCAGGCCCCCTATTTTATTTAGGCTTTTGGTATAAATATCTCTTCACTAATACCTCAAATGCCACTTTTTCTGACGGGATCTGCCAGGTCCTGTTGCTTCAGTGGTGAGAAACAACAAAAAAGGAGATGCCGCTGAGAAATTTTATTCATAGAAATAATGCTAAAAGGGGAACCATGTATACTCATCTGTCTCTCTGACTGTGCTGGTTTGGGCTGGGTTAGAATGAACTTCCTTCCCAGTGGCTGGAATGGGGCTGTGTTTGGCATTTGTACTAAAAACAGTGTCAATAATACAGTAAAGCATTTCTTATTTCTGAGCAGCACATGGTAATAACTCTTAGTCAGTGCTAACTTGGGCAGAATTCAGTGTGTTTATGTGAAAAACTCTTTTTACTCTTCTAAACAGTCAGGCAGGCAAATGGTAATTTGTTTGTTTGGTTATCAACCAAAATGAATTTCTCTTTGAAAACACGAGGGGAAAGAAATACATTCTGATTAACTTCTGTGCTAATAAGAGTGCAAATATTAGGACATAGTTACGCAGGGGAAATAAGTTTCTTTTGTCCTCAAGTACGTGATTTGTTTTGGGTACTACACTTTGTCTTGTAGCTGCATTAGGGCCGTTTGTGGCAGGTTTTGTGTTCTGCTTTGCAGACTCCATAGCTCATTTCGCAATAATCCACTGGATATTTCCATGATAGACAAGAAGCAGCTTGCATGTTGCTCTCCCATTTACTTCAGTCAGATCAAACCCATTAAACTGGTGATTACGTTAATGTAAATTAGAAAATAGCATATTCTTGTACTTTAAAGTAATCATCTCAATAAAATGATTAAATCCCAGGAAAAAAATAAATGCTGAGATGAGATGATGCTATTTGATGACCGAGAAAATTAGGCAGTTGCAAATAGTATTTGAGATTTTCTAATGTACTATATATGCAGATTAATAACACATTTACAGATTGAAAGCAAAGTTATTGCATGGACGGAGATTGTCGAGATATAATTAGTATTGAATTTTGCTTTATCTTTCTCAGACTTGCTGATAAACCAAATGCAAAAATGTTAATTATTTCTGCTTGGTAACTCTCTTCCTGTGTTTTGTATACTGTGAATATAGTTTTAAAATTTGAAATTCATTCTTCCTGCAGGCACAAACCTTTTGGAATTGCTTATCTTCTTGACTTGAAAAGGTGGCACAGTGTACCCTAAACAGCACAAGCAAATTATTGCCCTCCAATTTGGTAAATTCCTTTGAAGCATCATGAAGGAGGTGTTTTCTGGGAAAAAAAATCCCTGTGGATATCTATTGCACCTTATTAAGCTCTCAGTGGTGATGGCTGGTTCATGTTGGATGTCTGTCATGCCTGTTATGTTGGATAAGTTATTGAATGGACAGATTTTTTTTGTTGATGTCTGGATGCAAGATCATGGATTGCTGGTATTTCTGTTTATATTTTATCTTGCATTCCTTTTTGTCATGGAAGAAGTGAGGGTGAATCGAAGAGTTCACTTACGATACGAGGTACTGAAAATTTTCTGTAAAGTCCTTCTGAAAACGCTAAGGAAAAGCACATGAATTGTGGATTGGTGTGGATGGTTACCCTGTGGATGGTTGCCTTGTGTAGCTATTGGAGCACTGGGAATTTTGAGCTCAACTAAACTGAAGAAAAAATAGAATTATCGTTTTCAATAACAGACTTATCAAGGTAATGCACTTGTGGTTTGACAACAGCAAGGAGTGATGGAAATGATGCCCTGTTTGCATCCAAAGGAAAAAAAAGAGAATCAGCACACGAACCCCAAAATTTGAGTACTTATAGAAATTTATTTCTTAAAAACATTGTAGGGTACAGAAATTATTCCCTCTGCCCTTTGGTGGTGTTCTCCTTGGGGCTGGATGCTGGCACAGCTGGCAGAAGGCACCAAGTGCAGAGCAGAGCACAGGATGCTTCCAGTCTACTTTAGACTTCTTTTTTCTCCCCAGTATCCATCTTTGGCTTGAGAGAGTAAGGATTGCAAAGACTTGATGATGAAAGATAAAAGCATGTTTTCATATGTACATAATTATTTACAACTTACTACTAAAAAGTGCTGTAAATATAAAAATGCTTATACACTCAAGAAAATCTTAATATATTCTTCTCTTTCCTTGAATTTTCTTTGCATTATCAAATAGCTGCATATTTTCTACTTGCTTTTGATCAATTTTGCCAAAACAAAATTAATATAAAGAAATCCTTTGAACTCAAAAAGATCTGACAGAGGCTTAGTCTTTCAAATGCTGAATTTTTAATCTATTAATTCTAACACAAAAAGGAATCATGGAAGACTTTCATTATAAACCAAGAAGCTTTTTTTGGTCTTTCTTTCCTTTCTGGTATTATACTAGCAAGCGCTTTTTTTCTTTGACAAATGTTTTCTAAGATAATGTTACTTGTAACACCCTGCTGCCAGTTCTGCCTCCTGTATTTTTATAGGACAAAGGAGAGATAAGGATGTTTTAGAGCAAACAAATTTGGCTCTAGCAATTAATTCGAAATTCTGAATCTGCTCCATGATGAATGTTTTTAAAGCTGTCGTTGCGGGTTTTGGCATTTTTTTGTGTTTTGGTGGAATAGTGCCTTTTTTTCCTTTGGTTGCTTTTTGGTTGGGAATGACATATGTGATGAGATTATTCATTCTGAAAATTCACCTGAGTTCAGATGGCACAGTAATTTGAATCTAGAACTGAAATTGCATGTATTTCTTGATAAGTAGGTGTTTCGCAACTTTAAAAATTTGTTGGTCTTTATGGTATGGTTGTAAAAAGTAGCGAGGCACTCGTCATTATTTCTCTCTATTCACAGCTGAAAAAAATAACAGAATTTTCGGTCATTTTCTATGTGTGTTTTTTTGGTTTTTTTTTGTTTTTGTTTTTTTTTTTTTTTTAATAAAATCCACATTATTTATAAAGGTAAAACAAACATCCTGTGTTGGGTTTTGGTTGTCCATCTTCTGTTTTGAGATCAAGCTTCCCCGACTTGTTAGGAGAAAATACAGTGTTGTACTGCGCAATAGCACAGCCCTGATGTGTTGCTTTCAGTTGAGGACCAGGCATCTGTTTTTAAGAGATCCTTTCTCATGAATAAGACCTCTGGAATCTGTAAAATGTCACCCGCTGAAACTGGCTCTGTGGCGGCTGTCGGAATTCGTGAATCCTGGAGACTTTCTGACACTCTTTGCCCGAGTTGCTCTGTCAGCAGGTTAAACTTGGACACACATTTGTCTTGGGCTCAGCCCTGTTGTGTTTGGGTGTGCAGAAAATACTGTACTGTACCTTTAGGGTCAGTGAGTTTTAGACAGTGATGAATTTCAGCTCTGAACTCCTTGGGAGCTGTGGGTTTGTCCCTGGTCATGCCAGGGGTGGATAATTCTCAAAAACAGGTGTAGGTATTAAACAGCATGAAAGAAACAGCCTAAAAAGGTGGAATGGTGCAAGGTTTCATAGGAAGCCTGGTGTGTCCCAGTCTGGTTCTTGGAGCCAGAGCAGATCCACCTTCTGTGACAGGAAAGGTGGAGAAAAGTCTCCTCCCTCAGGCAAATCTTTGGTCATACTGGTAGTTGTTGGGAGCAAAGCTATTAAAATTAGTGGTGGGGCACAAGATTAACTAGTACTTAGACAAGAGTATGAAGTTTGGCTTTTTTCCTTCCACTTCACAAAAAACTGGTACAGACACGTTTCATTGAGTAGGGATTGTGTTGGGTCAGGTAGGTAGATGGAGGGGAAGATGCTGTATGACAAAAGGAGTTTTTTTGCAGATACTGTGGAGGATGTGGAGAAAAATTTGGGTAAAACCAGAAATGTTTTACAACACTGACTTAAGTAATATTTCATGGGTTAGGTGAATACCAATGAAAAGTGAAAAGGAATGAAACCCAGCACCACATTACGTTCCTGAATGTGAATTCCTACGGGAATATGTGGAGGTGCTTGCTTCCTATTTACAAATAGCTACAGAGTCCTGGCTCCAAAAAATCCCCAAAACCAAAAACAACAACAACAGAAAACTAAAACAAATACCCCCAGGTATTGCAATGACAAAAAGGCTGTCACATGGATTTATGTCCCGGAGTTTTGCATTATTCACATAGGAAAAAGGCGTGAAAAAGGAACATATATGATTAACTGCAAACAGAGCAGCTGATAACTATTAGCAAGCTGATAATTCAAAGTGGTTCAATAGGTACTTACTAGTTCCACAATACTGTTGGTTATTAAAAAAGGGGTTTAGAGTACACCTAGCAAATGTCGCATTAGTAATACTATAATGGGACATAATAAAACGTCACACTTCACTCATTCTCCAAATTGAAGTCAGATAATGCTTATAGTCTGGAGAGTGACTAAATGTTTAAAGCAGGTTATTTTATAGGGCTTTGGAAGTCACATGGACAGTCCAGTCATTTTGTGTATGAAATTCAGCTGTTGCTGAACTGAAATACTGCAGTTAATTGTGGACTGTTAATCTGGTACCTGACTCTTAGAGATTACATGAACTCCTAGGAAGAAAGTCAGTGCAAAGGCTGTGAGTGACTTAAACTTTATTTTGAGGGCTTTAGCAACACTCAGCCAATGTCTTCAAGGGGCATTCAGATGTAATACATAATTAAAAACAGGAGCAAAAGAATGCAAGATTTTCTCTTGGGACTGGATTCTTCCAAACTCCTGCTTTTGAGCTTAATTTTTAATATTTAGGCACTTAAAGGACTCTTAATTGCTGATTGATATTTCTGTGAAAAATTTAGTATTTCACAGTCTTAGAAGCTATGATTCTTCTAAATTTAATCAAATATTTTGCCATGTTCTTACAGAAACACAGAGTGTTTTCCCAAAGTTTCAAGTCAGTGTTGATCTTCTACAGCCTGAATTTAGTAAAGAGTCTTGAAAGTAAATAAACACAGCACAGGTAATATTAATGTGAATATCTTGGTGTACTATCAAGGAATACTTTAAGATTTTTCAAATACCTTTTAGCATTCTTCCCCTTCCCACAGCAGCCTGCCATCCCTTTTCCTGCTAAAAAAAGCTTCGGGCATAATTTATTTTCCTCTATGTTAGAGTGAGATTTGAAGAAACAAATCAGCAAAAGGGAACCAGATCAAAAGGTAGATACATCTGAAAATTAACAAGGGCATAGTTCTTCTGCACCTGTAGCCTTCTAAAAGCAGAAACATGTTTTTGCTAAGCTTTGCCTTTTAGCACTATAGTTAGTTACACAAAAGTGAAACAAAACAGGTCAATACACTGATTTTTACTATGCAGATTTATTCTGCATTTTCATATACCTCATATTTGCTGGTAACAAAACAAAAATAAAGTTAGTTGAAGCATTATTATGCAAAGTCCCATAAAATCCCATAAAATCTGTAGTAGTCACTTTCCCTGCTCGGGTAGGAGGATTATTTGTTCTATTAAGCTACACTTTAGTTCTGAAGATAAGACTTTAAAACCAACTTTTAAATTTCAGTTTTGTGTTTTTCCAATGCTCTGCTTGTTATCGTGACTAATTATTTTGTTATAAACCCATAATTTTTGTTGAAGCTTCAAAGTGCTTCATGAGTTGGAAGGCATTGCAAGGAGCAGTTCCCCCAGAGGCAATGTTAATGCTAAATACACAGTCTGAGAAGCATTGGAAAGAAACCAGAAATTTAAGAAGTCTGAAGATCCCTGCTCCAAAAGAATCCCAGGATCAATGGCAGTCATTGATTGGATTCACGGGTATTGACCCTGTCCCTGGATATTTTAATGCTGTTTTATGACTGCCGTATGTCTTTACAAATGTTCGCAGTTTAACATGAATATTTTCAATTTAGTGTTTATCTTGCTTGTGAATGTCAGAGGATGAAATAATCTTGTATGAAACAGGAAGTAGAGTAAAAAAATAGATGAGCAGGAAAAAAAAAGTATGTAAAAATAATGTTTTGGTCTCCTAAGATCAAAAAAAATGCAATTTTTTGTAGCTTCATTAAAGATTATACAAATCTCCTGGAAGAACACCGTGGAAAGAAAGGCATCTGAGCAATCTGAGGTTACAATGATGGCAGTGAAAATATCTATTTCTCTTCATGCTGATGGTACATGGAGATCCATTATTTGTCTCAGCATGCTGCAACATTTGGTTTTCTGCTCAATAAGGTACTTTGCAGACCTAAAATTCAATCTTCAGGAATTCGGAAGTTTTTTACTTAAATATCTTATTTCTAAACTAGGTGTTTATGGTCTCTATGATTAAAAAAAGAGATGGGACAACATTAGTGTCCTGACCTAATATAACCTTTCTCATATTAGGTGATGAGTAAATTAATAGAGAACCTTAATAGATTTTTTTTTTTTTTAGTCTGCTGTCTATCCCATCCTGCAGTTAGAAATAAAGTGGAAAATTGTACCTGTGACATGAAGAGAACGTAGCAGTGAAAATGCTGAGGAGGATAATGTCACAGTTACGTCCGAGGCGCATAAAGAAAACGACACAGAGTCCAGGCTCATGAACAAGTGGAAGCCGAAGCTTTTCTTTATAATTTTCTGACTACTATAAAGGATAGATCGCAAAAAGTGTATTGAGTGGCAATAGGTAATTGGTTCCTCGGCCATCCACCCTTTGAGAGGATTGGCCAAGCCTTAAGATACCTATTCCATAACATTTTCAAAGTCAAAGCCATAACAATCTTGCAAAACAACTTGTGGGTGCAAGAAGTTTATGAAACTGTGACCTTGTTTAAAATAGTTTACATAGGAAAGACAGTCTGCTCACAGAATATTGAGAAAAGGCTGAAGAATTACTCTGCTTCTAGCTTTTTAGCACCTACAGGATAATACTGACATTAAGTCAGCTCTGGTGCCACAGTGAAACTTGGGTGCCTTTCAAGCATTGTCCTGTGTCACATATGGGTGACACTTATCTCAGCTCCCGATGGCATTGTTTGAAATGAAATGTCAGAGGTGCTGAATCAGAATGGCTGGGTTTGTGTAACTGATCTGGCTTGACAAGGAGCATTAATTTCCAGAATAAAACTCAGGTTCTTGAATACAGGGTTGGGTTTTTTCATTGCATGTGCCTAAAACTGAACCTCATGGGCTGTTCTGATGGTGAAAGAGGAGTTTTCTCGCCATACACTTTCAGTAATTAACAAGAGAGGCACCTGATGATCTTTACAGTAGATCTTTGCTGCACTTCATGCACTTTGCCCTGGCAGTCTGAAGGGGACAACAATTGATTTCACAGGCAGTTAGGTAACTGCTGTTTCCTAGGTTAAGGGGATTTATTCGGTGTACATGAAAGGATAAATGATTTCTCTTAGGAATGAGCAGGTTTTTAATAGTTTGAGGACTGAACGTATTAGTGCTTCTGGTTAATTCCCAGCTGAGGAGTATGTTCCAGTCACTGCCTAAATATATTGCTTTCTGCTTAATTTTTCACTTCACATTTTATACTTCACACTTCTAATCTCGAAGATCTTTCATGACCTTAGTCCTGCTGAGCTAAACTTTCATTTCCTCCACGTGTCATCCCGTGCTGTGTATTTAATAGATTGTCATTTATTAATCATCTCCAAATGAAAATTGAAGATGTCAGGTGCTGGAGCCCCTGTCATCTATTCCCTAGGGCTTGAAATTCTCTGTCCAGGGTATTGGATCAGCACTTCTGTGGATGAGTTAAAAACCAGATGAGCACACAACCAGTGTCAGGTGTTTCAGGCAGCTTGGCAGAACTGTGAAGTCTCTTCTTCTGTTGCTGGTTTGGTTTTTTATTTTCTTCCCCTCTTTATACAATGCCTTGTGATTCTCATCATGAAAGGTACTTTCTAAATGTATGTTGAATACCTAAATACAGAACCAATTTGTAAAACATCTTGATAATATTTTAAACCTGAATTAGGTTATTACCTTGATTGCATTTGACTAATGTGCCAGCTCATTAGGAAGCTGGCGTACATAAAGCAAGCATATTATGGTAAAGAATGAATGAGATTCTTTTTTACTCACATCTTTTAGAAAGACATCATGTGCAAGAAGAAAAAAGAATACAGTCAGAATCAAAGCGTGCAGTTATTGTAAAATAGTTCTCTTCTATAATTCAATTTCTGAAATACAGATTGAAAAAACCAAACATTCTGATTCAATAAAATATCTCCAAAGCCTTCCTTTCCTCTTTTGCACTTCTAACACGCCTCTTAGAAAAAGGAAACAAAACTTGGGGTTTTATTACTGTGACCAAGATACCCAGCAGCATGACTTCACTGATCTTGAGTGCCAAGCTTAATTATGAAATAGCAGATGTAATGGGTGACAGGATGATTGGGAATTTTAAGAGAATAATGGAGAACCCTGGAGAAACCAGCAGAGAGTTTTGAAGTACCCAAGCAAAAAAAAAAAAAAAAAATCTCCCAATTTTTCTTCTTACTATTTTAAAAGTGGCTCTTTTGTGGATATTTGTAGGAGGGCCAGAAGGGAGTGAAAGGAAGTAGAAGATAGCTGACTAACAAAGAGACAACAGATATTCATAAATACGTCCTTAAGTGATGATATTTTGTAGTCTTCAGTCCTCCAAATTTCTTTGGACTGTAAAGGAGTTCTCTTAGTGCCACGAGGCTGTTCTACTGTAGTCCCATTTGACAGAAGGGAAAGTAATTTAATTCTTCTCCAGGTAACTTCATTAAGAAAAGGTTGATGGTACCTGCACATGCAGCACACAGAAGGTTTGTACCAGAGTTGAACGAGTAAATGCGAAAGAGCTGTTTTATGTCTACCTTCTTTTCCTTTTGGCTGCTGCAGAGAAAGGAGAAGGGCTGAAGTGTTTTATAACTGATTTGATGCTATAGCAGGAAATGTCAGGTTTCACCTTTTTGTGCCTTTCAAAATTTGTTAACTTCTCATGCAACAGAAAAGAGTGGAGGAATCGTGGCTTGAAAACTTTAGGAATGGCATGAAGATGGCATATGGTGGTGGTCCCCCTGGTAGCAGTGCCCATCTGCCAAATGTTCCATCAATCCATGAGTATTCCTGGTATGCCTGCATAATAGGAAGGTATAGTTTACGTAACAGAGAATTCAGAATGTTTGCATATGGCTTTTTGATGAATGTATCTTCATTTTTGCAGTGCAGATCTACACAGCCTCACCTACCCTTAGCTAACGTGATGCTGCTCCATTGATGCTGAGCATGTGGGGTAAGCCCAGGTCTGATGAATTGAGAAATGCGTGAAAATACGTTCATTTCTGTCAATGTTGTTCTTGCAGAGGGTGGCATTGCTGGTAGGAGAGGTACAACCTAATGAGTTTAATACTGCATTGCTAAGTATTTAATCATGTCATGCTCTGCTGCTCATCCTTGGTTAATATATGTCACAGACTAATGAAAGTGTCAAGGTTAAAAATATAGCAGGAGTACATCACACAGAATGATTTCTAGTTCTGGAAATAAGTTCATTTTCTTTTCCACAATTTTTTCTCCTCTCCTTCCGCCCTCACCTCCCTTCATCCCCCACCTCTTTAATGTTTTGAGCAAAGTGTTTGTGGAGTTTCTTTCTTCCCCTTGTATGATGTTTTGTGACTCTTGTTTTATTAGACGAGAGAAAATCAAGGTTTTCTCCAAAGGATTTCTCACTGGGCTACACCACCTGGTCCTCATTTGGTGAAAGAGAGAAAGCTGTAAGCATTCTCCACATAGGTTTGTTAGGAAACCCCTGATACCTGTAGGCATCCTTTAGAAATATTATTAGGAAGGGGTGGCTGAATTCCTGAACAAAAGCAAATATAAATCCTATGTGACAAAAATAAGGACCTGATCTGAAGACAGAGGTATTTTTGACTCCTCCAAGGTCTGGAATTGATACAGTTTCAGTATCCTCACCAGACTGAACGGGACCTGGGTAACCCAAGGGTTGATAGCTATGAGAAGGGTTGAAAGGAGTTAAATTTTATGTTATTTTAAAAATTTTAAGTTATGTTACTTAAACTAGAATCTAAAAAAAAAAAACCATGAAAGGTTATTACTTTTCTCATTTTTTAAATTCACTGCTGATCTTGAATTGTCATTATCACAATAATTTGATTTTTTTTTTTTTTTGCAGGCTTAATTTCAAGTGTTTCTGGTATGCTGAAGACAGTAATTATTTAAGATAATCTTTCCTTCTGTTCTCCTGTATCTGTAGAGTTTTGCAACATTTTCTATACATTGAACTTTTTAACATCCATTCAATGAGAGTGTAGCAGTAAGAATACTATGAAATATGAAAGGCCTGGATGCTGTCAAGATCCTCATCAAGACTTAAAATTATCTGATGTACTGTTGGATCCTCCATGGCTTTGTTCACCCTAACATTAAATGAAGGAAAAACAATTACAGCCAGTGTACAAGTCCTCCCTATCCTGTGTCACATCAAAGAGCTCTCTTGATTGAATAAAAATATCTCCTCCTCACAGTTCTGTATTTTCCGTGCCAAAATTTCTACCTGTTCATTAATTTTTTTTTCCCATTGTTTTTCTTGCAAATGACTTAAATTTATGGCTGGTAAATGTTTCATTGCTAAGCTGGGGAGTTCACTACTTGGATTCTGGTATGGAGTGTTAAAATCCTGTAATTTCTATAATATGATTTTTGAGTGATATGAGACTTTAGATGTTCTTAAATTGACTAAAGTCAGGTCTTTACTGTAGAAGCAAGAACAAGAAAGGTAGCTTTGTCACAGGAAAATAATTTGGAAGTTTTTTGATGCCCACAAATGTGGGATCTGGGTAAGGATTATCATCATTACCCGAACCTTTGCCTTATTTGAGGGGAATCTTGTGTCAGATGACCAGTTCATCTTTTACAAGTCACTGGGGATTGCAGGACTCCTTCCTTGCGGTTCAGGTAGTCTTTGGGAAAGGTTGAAGACTTTTGTGAGCGATGCCCTGACCATTGCTGCACCAAGCTGTGAGGGCACTGAGTATGGAACTTCTAGTGACATAAAGATGGCATTTTGAGGAGGAATTGGAGGTCCAGTTGTCACTTGTGTGTTTCTTACTAGGTTCATGCTGGAGCTACGGATTGTATCAGCCTCCAGGAGCATCAGCCAAGCATACTACCTGTGAAGAACAGGGAGTGTTGTTTTTGTACTGTTTTAGTCAATGGAAAACTTAAAAACTACAGGAACATGAGGAAAATGTTTTGTACATTCCTCTTGGTATGTTGCACTGTGCACTGATAATTTTGTTTTCCTGGCAGTGTTGTCTTTTTTGTCTGTTTTCAGATTTTGCTGTGTTCCAAATTCTGCTCTGAAATATAGGGAATGAAAGAAATATCATTTATCCCTAAGGAAAAGATATTAACTGGGGAGGGGAAAGTGACTTGTGAGTTGTGGTTACGTGATCTTTGCAATGTGTGCATCACCCTAGCGCATGATGGTGCAGCTTTGATCTTTTGGTACATTTTTGGTAATTGAAACTCCAGACTTGCATTTAATTTGTTGTGAAGCAAGAGTGTGTGACAAAAAAGCAGTGCTGCCGAGCAAAGATTAATCATGTGTAAATGTTTCAAATACTGGGAAGGATAACTAGGCGCATGTGTTCCTGATTTCAGTCTGGAATGATTTCCCCCCTGTACAATTAGCTGAACCAAAAAAAAGAAGAGAAGTTGATAATGGAGGTGCCAGCTCACTGAAATGTGGAGCTCCAGTTGCAGTCTCTATAAACAGCAAGTGAAGTGTGAAGGATTAGTTGGAACCCCAACAGACACTGATTATGAAGAGGTGTCAGAAATGAAGCATTGGGTGAAAGGGTTGAGAAAGATTTATCTGAAGCATTTTTGTTGCTCTGCTATGATTTTTAGAACAACTTAGAAGATGTGCCTGTCACATTCTGGATTTTTCTCTCCAGTCTCTCAGAACATGAGACTAATTTCACGTGTGTCTGTGTTCTCCCCTTGCTTTCTCGTGCTGTTGCTGTGCAGGAGGGCTGCCACGTGGGCATTTTTATCCTCATGGAATTCGGCACCAAAAAGAAGCAGCAGTGCCTCAGCAGGCAGGGTGGGACGCAGCTCTGAGCTACTTGTGTCCAGCTGGGAGGTGACAGGGATCAGTGCACAGCCCAGACTACTTGGGGAGTTTTATGTAAGGCTGGCGTTGTGCTGGAACACATGCACACAAGAAAGGGGATGTTCTTTGGAACAGTGTGATTTATTTTAGCAAGTTAAATATCACCTTTCATCTTTTTCTGCAGTTTTTGGAGAACAAAAGCTTTACATAAACAGTAGGTGTGATGTGAGAAAGTGTGTGTATATGTAAGGTGTGCTCTGAATAAATGGTTTGGTTAATAAATGCTATAAATGCTGTTCTAAATACTGAATTGCATGGAACAAGAGAGTTTGGGAATTTATTTTTTAAAAAAGGTGATAAATTTTGATACCTGTGTATCAAGATATTCTTTCTACTTCATGTGCTAACAATGTGTGAAATTTGTGTCTTCTGTAATGCAAGAAAGCCAGAGATACTTGGTATGTGCCTTTTGAAATGAAAATGAGCAACATTGCTTTGAATGGTAGGAGGGATTTTAGATTTAGATTTATGTATATATTTTATTCTTTTGTTCTTTTTTCTGGTATCTCTAGTATTATAATGTCATCAGATAAACTGTTTTCTGCATCTAATGGTAATATAGTCCATAACAGAGCTGATCAATGGTTTCTAAATGTGTTACTTATAAAATTTTAAAATTTAAGATGCCTGTTATGAAGATTGCTTACGATTCATTTAGCTTTAATTGCTCTTGTTTCACCATCTTTCTGCTTGACCAGTCATTGTTTGCACCTGAAAAAGGAGCTTCCTTTTCTCTATGGGGAAAGAACTTGGAAAAAAACCCAAAAGACAGAACATGAGGAAAAAATGAGTATTTCCGGTTGAATTAAAAATTATTCCACAACTTCTGAAGCTATTACCACAAGAGGTACGTCTAGGTACTATGTATTATTTCTAAGTTAAATGAAATTGTTTCTCTTTGCGTTAATTTTTACTTTGTTTGCTGCCCAACCCCAATTTGGTTTTGCAGTAGCTGCATAAAGACTCTACAGAAGTTTTCCCTTAAATCTGAGCTGAAAGTTAAATAAAATTTATGTTGGAAGGGGTAGGATCTATTGTATATTCCAGAAACAATCTGGTCAGTAAGAAGAGGTGTATTTGAAGTATTTGAAGGAATCACAGGGCCTGAGAGCAATTTCAGAAGCTTTCTCTGGAACCTTTCAAGACTCCCAAACTTTGTCATAGCCCTTATCTTTAGGTGATTTTTACCTGCTTTCTCTGTTTTTGTGTTAAAGCTCCTTAGGGTGAAGTTTGTCTTCTGCCATGTCCGTGCACAGAGCCCAGCACTGAGGTGTTTCCCCCTGCTGGTTGCCTACACCTTCTGGAATAGTTACAAACCTGTGGGGTCTTTTGATCCACTTCAGAGAGTTTCAGAACTGCCCACAAACCACTGGGACTGCAGAAAGATCTTGGAAAAGAAAACCCTCGAGGGAGTGCAGCATTTCAACTTGTGAACAGTTTGGCTTTTCAGTTTTTAATGTGCTTTTTTAAACTGAAGTTCGTGAACCGAGAAATATATTTTAATCACATTTCTTCTTACTTTGTTAAAACCTCCTGTTAAGTCTATTTGCATTTCTGAGTAAGTCATAGAAGGATTAGATGCTATTTTCTTACTGTGCCTGAACTCTGCATTGTGTGTTTGAAGTAGGAGTGTGACAAATGCTTGAAATTGAAAGTTTCTCTGAAAAGGAATTACTGGGTTTTTTTAAAAAGATTTTTCTTTCTGCATGCTCGGGAGATCTCCTACTCTTTTATAGGAGTCGATTATATTTATATCTGTAAATGGCAACAGCTGTGTCATCCTATTACAATCCTGCCTCAGAAACTGTGTCTCCACCAAGGTAAGGTTCGTGGAGTTTGAGAAAATGTCAGCTATAGAAAATGTTTCGGTAGGCAAATGTCAGTGAAATATTAAAATGGTCTTGGTGGACAGAACAAGAGCCTAATGTTTGCCAGTTTCTAAAGTCACACTGAGCTCAAAAAGGTATTGCATTTCTCTTTTTTTTTCATCCTCACCTCAAAGTTGCTTATTGTCAGTGAATTTTAATTCCTTTTTGTAGAGATGGGTGTATTTTTTCTGTAAGAACCCACAGTTGAGTAGCTGGTAGTGGATTTGCTTTTCACATAAGGAAACTGTCATTGACCAAGCTGATACTTTGTTTTAGGATTTTTCCTCTTTGAAATATTGAGAGGATTTTTTATTCCATATGTGGCTTGCTGAACCTGTGATTTTAGCCAAGTGCAGGAAATTTAAATCACGTGAAGTTACCACAGTACTAAATAAGGACCAACAATGCTTTTATCCCCCCTAGTTCCTGTCTTCTTATGAGGAACAATTAAAGTTCCTCAATCATTAGCTAGTGAATGGATATAATAGCATAGTGTTTGTCCCTTAAGGATTCTAGGATGAAGCATGTGGTTTATTAATCTAACTTTTGGTCAGCTTGATCACTGCTACAGCATGGACTGTGGTAGGGTTTTGAGGTTCAGTTCAATTTTAACAGACAAATATTACTTTCTTCTGTTTTACTCTCTCCATCCTCAGCCCTCCTTCATTGTGGTTGCACAACAATGAGTGCTTTGACTCAATTTTTGGAAATATGCTGTTATTCTCCTGTTGAGTTTTTTTTCCACACCCCATCCTCCTGCAATCCCTTAGGTCAAACTGAAGGAGAAAAAGGCAGCAGCATTTGGTCCTTACTGTCATCCTCACCTCTTACAAGTCCAGATTTCAGTCTAGAGGTGTAAATAGGGACTGAGATGAACTGGCTGATTTTCAAGTTAATAGGAATCTTCAATGTGTTAGTTTAATTTAGTGCAAACTTCAAGTTTTAGATTTCCTTCAAGATATACCTCAAGGGGAAAAAGATTTTCAAAACCACTGACTCTGATGCTCCCTACTTGATTGATTTGAAAAAAAAGAGATATTTTAGATATGTTTTTTGTGCATCTTCAAAGTGTGGTTATTAAGTCAGAGTCTTTTGTAATAAGCCCAGCTCTGAAATAGTTCAGCCGCTGCAAGCTGAATGTGCCACTTAAGTCGGACCATCAAGCAGTTGCCTTTCTTCATTTCCTCATTTTTCTCTTTGTTTCATCATAACCTGTACTGAGTGAACCACGTGCTTCAGATGTCTTCTAGAAGCCTGCAAAGGTCAGGGAACAACTTTTGTTGGCCACTTTGATCTCTTGGAGATTTTTTCAGCTCCTTTAAAACTCTGAGGAAGGTTCAGATCTCCAGATGACCTCCAGAGTGAAGTGCTACCTCTGCACTATTGTCACATTTGTCTGATTTCTTGGCCTGGGACTCATTTTTCTGCAGGCTGTGATCATCTGTGCAACTTCTTGTTTTTATCTTGCAAAATGAAGGGAAGGGTACAGGGTATTCTCTTAATCTCTCCCACATTGTTTTGTGATGTCTGATTTTTTCTTAATTTACGTATTTTTCTGTGTGTGTGCCCCTCAATATCAAGCATTCAATGAGGTTTTTTGAGGAATTTAGTGCACACAAGTTGTGCTTGGGTTGATGTTCTCAGGTAAATAACTACAAGGAGCAGATCTCGGTGAGTTGGAGGGGAAATTCTAGACCTGGATACTTCAGCAGGTTGTCAATACACCAAGCCTCAAATTTATAAAACAGAGATGTGGCAACGATTTATGACAATTATTTTGCCTTCTGAATTTACCTCAGCTTAGTAACATAATTGTAAATATCTGGCATAAATTATTTAAGGAAAAATCTAATATTTAGTGGAACATGCTTAGGAAACTGAGCAAGGAAGACATAATTGAAACTGGAAGATGGTCTCTCCACCACCTGTCTGCTATAACGAAGCTCTATTAAAATAAACAATTTTTGTACTGTAATTGCTAAATGTCCATGTTAATGGTGCTAATAATACAATTTAAATGGCTTTGAAGGAAAAATGAGTGTCTATCCAGCAGAGTTCTAACATTACCTCAAGCAAAGGAAACAAAAAAACGTAAATCAAAACCCACAGATTGAGCTTCAAAATAAATCTCCAGTGAATATTGCTTTTAATGACAGGGTAAGAGATTCATTGAGCAAGAAATTTTATATCGTCCCTGCATTTTTTTTAAATAATAATAAAATAGCACAAAGAGATAGAATCACTTTTGTACAACAAGGTATCAGATCTCTGCAGACTCTCTCAAAGATTCACTCTCAGAATCTGTTCTCTGCCACTCAGGAGGTGTCTGATTTAGAAAAAACCCTTTATCTCATGTTATAAAACTGTTGGACAGTGGAATATGCTGCAAACTGCAGGGTATGCGAGGTCTTGAGTCACTTCACAGAAACCAGGACTCTTCCAAAAGTCATTATAAAGCAATATATGAATATATGTTATCTGCTGGCCTATGGTTTACTCAACACTGGGTTTGGCCTGAATAAAGTTGATGCACTCCCAATGTGTTCTCAACATCTCTTGAGCTGTGCAGGTTTAAGACGATCGTGCACAGCCTGCATTTTAATTCTCACTTTAATAGGCACTAGTTAACGTGAGTAATAATGAACCTTTCAGTGTGCATGGATTGCGTTGTGTCGTCTGGTTCTTCAGACAAGAGAGGTGATTGAGTGCTACAAGATGGGATTGCAGCAGTCTGGGCTCAGCAGTGCTCACGCTGCAGCACACCTGTGTGCCAGTGACAAAACCTCCACGTGCAGAAGGGAAATTGCTTGCTCAAGATGATTGTAGGCAGAGTCCAACACTTGGATTGCATATATGATGTTAATCAACACCTGTATGCTGTAAAGTGGTGCATCTGCAATATGACGTACATTTAATAAATGTGTGCATAGATCATTTTATTTAAATAATGAAGTGGTGGTGAAAAATAATATTATCCCTTTTAGCATAAGTTACAAGTTATCTAGTGTCCAGTGATAGAAATGTCTTCAGGTAAATCAGCAAAAATACTTTCTGCTCTTGTCACTCCTTTCCATTTCTGCTGTTTTCATCTGTATTTATTATTTTAAATACAAGTGGTCCCCCTCCCCTCAATTGCATAATCATTGATTGATGTTTCATATATTATTTGAATTGGAAAATGTCAAGTCAGGCCTACCTTATTCAAAATGCTGCTTTTTTTACACATAAACTTCTCAAATATGCTGCATAAAACCTTTCTATAGCAGCTTCTTTTGTAATGTGTTCTGGGCCTTCATTTTCCTTTAATGTGATTAATACTTAGTTGAAAGGAAAGTTTTATTTTCTCAAATCCAAGAAATCCAAGCTAACCCAAGAAAATTGTCAATGTGGAAGTTGTTTGTCAGAATTAATTTTGAATTGGAGTGCTAAACATCTTTACAGCTCTTGTATATGATCTAAGACATTAAAAAAAGAGCAAAACACTTGAGGAATTTCCATTTTAAAAGGTGGCAATAAACCAAGGTGCCATTATTCAGAGATTTATTACATTGGACAATATCTGAGAACACATCTTCTGGTGGAAAAGATTTTCCTTTTTAAATTCTAGTTGCTGAAACATTGAACTGATGGGAATAAATAGCTTATTTGTCTCCAGTGTCCAAATGAACTGTGTGGAAAATCTATTTTGACTAAACAAAGAACAGATGGTAAATAATGTGATTGCATTAAGGTGACTGTGGTAGTAGTCACCACACAAAAATCAGCAGTGTGCTGCATTTTTCTGAACTCTTTGTGCCGTAGTCTGGGGAGAAGAAATACCCCATGGGAATGAGAGTGAGTCCCTCAGCACTGCTTTTATCACCTTCCCAAAACCCGGGCTTATTGTGAAGATATGTGTACTAAGTCATAACAGGTGATGATTATTTAGAGAAAACATCACCCTTGTCGCTTCCTTTGGAAATTCTTAATAAACATTTACAATGAAAATGTTATTGAGTTACACAAATGCAAGAGGTCTATTATGCTAATGTGAAATTGAGTTTTTAAAGACTATTTTGTACCCTGCTGGCAGCACTTGGCACAGTTTTAAGCTACCTTTAGCAGTCTGCTGCTTGGTTCTGGGTCCCACCCCATTCTGAAAGCAGACATTCACATACATTTGTATTTCTTTGACAGAACACAGACCAAAACATTTTGACATAGCACAAACAGGTGTTTGGCTCCAATTTCCCCTTGGAAGAAGGAAAAAGGGCAATTTAAAAGAAAGCTGAGATTAAGTTTCATAGGTTTGTTTCCTGTTGAGTGTAAAAACCAAAAGGGAGTAGGGTGTCCTTCGAATCCTTTACAGGGATCCCTAACCCCAACTGCAGGGACAAGACATGAATGAAGCAGAATTTTTCTGGCTCTAGAGGTAACTGTGGTGAATCCTGGTGACTTCAGGATTTAAACTTAGGTACCCAGCAGAACCAGATCCTAAAGACCTGAGCTTTATTTCTTAGAGGCTGTTGAACGCTTGATTGAACAAGGACTGAGTAAAATTAGGGACCCATCCTGAGATTTCCTGGTGAAGTTTTTCAGTCAGCTTGGACTTCTCTGTTTATGTGCAGATGTAGTGATCTGGGACAAAATTATCCTCTGGGTAATTGTTCATTTGTCAGGAGCATGGAGGAGTTAACACAGTGGTTTCTGCCAGTGCCTTGCTTGGCACTGAATTTGAAATGGGGCTGGAGATGTATCCAGGCACCACCCAACAGCTGCAATTCTGGCAATACAAGAATAGGAAGATTTTTAGTGTGGGTTTTGCAGTGTGTGTTTGTTTTCTCCATTTGGATTTATACAATTTTCTGGTGTCTCTTGTTTTGGTTATTTCTGGAGTGCTTTGTGGGAGGGAAGAGGGCAAAAGGCAATTTCATTATTCTGTGCTTTTAAAAACATGTAAGTAATGTGCTGTGAAATATTTTGCATTATGTTTGCTCCATTACGCTTTGTTTCTTGTCTTTCTAGGGTGGGAGAGATGCTATAAAAGTATGCTAATAGAAATTTTATTAATTTGCTATTGGACATATCTGGAAGAAAATTCACTACCTTGCAGTCAGACTTTTTTTTTTTTAATACTTGAAGACTGCTGATGTGGAACAAGAATAATTTTTTTTGTTGTTTTTTTGAGACAAATGGTATGTCTACATCATTTATGAGTGGGGAAGTAGAAGAATGTTTTAGACTTTAATTGCAGTCTGGTACTGAAAGTTATCTGGAAAGGGGTGTAGAGGTATTTTTGATAAAAACTTTCTAGCCTCTGAATTTCTCTGTCACATTAGTGTGCACTTTCTCACCCCCCTGTATAGCCTAAGATATTTGGAGTTTTTATGACTCAGGAGCTGTTACTGAATATTGCCCAGCAGTGCTTCCTGCAAAGTCGTCTTTGTTTGCCTCAAAGTTTGATCATCCTCATCTTTGGCATGGGCAGACTGAGTGCTGCCTTCATAGCAGAAGGCCCTTGGTGCCAGCACAGCATAGATTTCCTGTCCTTTCTCCATTTGATGATTAAGCTGTGATTTTGGGAATTCTGACACCCCACTGCACATTGCTGGCAGGGACAGGCACACAGCTGGGTGCTTCCAGCAAGCTACTGATGCCTGCTCATCCAGATTCTTACTCCATTTGTTGGATGTGTGCACCCTTTTTTTTTGAAAGTTTATGGATTTATATCAGGTCAGAAAGAAGTTGAAAACCAACCCCCAAATCCAGGTGCCTTCTGCTGGAGTGAGTATTGCTTTGATACACACAAAATCAAAGGCTGAGACTCCTGAAGGGGATCAAACTGTTTGTTAGGCACATTGGTCTTGGAATTGTTTTTTGCCTTTCTATTAGATCAGAAATACCAGATGCAGCAGGCAATTAACTCTGCAGCAGAGCCGTGGACTTTGTTGCTGTGACCCAGATGAGATCTGCTCTGGTACCAATCTGTATTCTGCAAGCCTAATGTGAATAAGTGCTTTCAATTCCAAAACAGACAAGAGAAATAACAAGGACTTATGAGTGTAAATATGTTGTTGGGTTGTGGACCACAATAAACCAATAAATCTAGAGTGTCCTTTCACTCAAAAGTGATTAAGTAAATTAGTGAATAATATGCTAGATTAATTCTCAGAATCATTTCGTTCTCTATGAATGTATCCTTGGTTGAAGGGATAACATTTAAGTTATCTTAAATAACATTTAAGTTTTTGAGTAACATTTAAGTTTTTTCCATTCTCATTTTGTTGTTTTTTGTGTCTATCAAAATGGTAACAAAATCTTTGTAGGTATTTAAAAAAATACCTTGATATTCGTTTGTGAAAAGTACTGCTGAAATAAAAGACTTTAATGTATTATGTATAATCATTTTATGATTTATTGTTACACAGGTGTAAAAGCCAAACAGAATGACATGCATGGTTTATATTATTCTTGACTTGTGAAAAAGACAAATGCTGTCAGAGGTACACTTGGTATGTAACTTCATTAATTTGAGTAACTTCATGAGTGATTCCAAGGGAAATAATCTTCACTCTTTAATATAGTAATATATTTTGCCTTTCTTTCACAGAATCATAGAATGGCCTTGGTTGGAAGGGATCTTAAAGTTCATCCAGTCCCACCCCCTGCCATGGGCAGGGACACCTTCCACCATCCCAGATGGCTCAGAGCCTCATCCAGCCTAGCCTTGGACATGTCCAGGGATGGGGCAGCCAAAGTTTCTCTGGACAGCCAGTGCCAGGACCTCACCATCCTCACAGGGAAGAATTTCTTCCTAATAACTAATTTAAGCTGCCTTCCTTCAGTTTAAAGCCGTTCATGTGCTTCTTTGCATCTGCTTGGGTAAGAAAGTTAAGCAGTTAGGCTCCACTGAGAAAATTACACAGTATATAGTTATTTCTTGGAAGACCTTGACTTCACTTTTTTCTTCTTTCAGTTAATTATCACAGTATGTCTAATTTTCATAAAGTTCTTCAGGGCAAGTACTTTCCTTAGAGGCAATTTTTGTAACTTGAAGATACCTGTTATTTAAATCAATGGTGAGCATTGAGTAGCTATTTTCTGTGACAAAATACGATAAAAGGTTTGTTTTAGAAAGAAGATCACAGAGAAATGTGCAAAGTAGCTGCTTAAAAAAAATGGCAAGCCTGATACATTTTTTTTTCCACTTTTGTTTGCCTTTTCATTAGAAAAAATCAGTAGCATTTAGTTTCAAGTAAGGCCTTCAATTAGTATTTAACTGACTATAAGTATCTAATTATATTGCAATTAGTTCTTTATCTCAATCATTTAATTTAAAGTGGAACTGAATAACCTTGGGTTTGGGTAAACTTGAGATGAGTAATCAGAGTAAAAGTCTGATAGCAATTAAAATCGAGATAGGTACACCACCCTGTAGGTATGGACTTTGAGAGCTGTGTGGGAGCTCACAATTTCACCATGGACAGTAAAATGGGTAAACAGGCTATACTTAATTTTTTATGTAAACCGGGTATTTAGGTGCTCTTAGTACTGCTCAGATGTTATGAAATACCTGTTATCACAGAAAATCACATTAAAACCCTCAAAACAAAAACCAAAACCCCCTGCTGAAGTAATCAGCAGATTAGATGTGAAATGAAATGCAATCATCTGACATTTTCATGTAGACTCTGTGTTAGCTTGGAAGAGTTTCATTTACTTTGCCATTTTCTCTGCCCCCAAAGAGTAGCAGAAGCTTCCTCGAATTGAAGTGAAAACGGAATCAAGTCCATGGGGCTCCAAATACAGGTCCTAAGCAGAGAATTCACTCAGAAATAACTTGAGAGATCTCCCTTGTAGGCTCTGGAGGATCTGCCCTTGGCACCTCTCCTCTGGAAGTGATGTTTTCCTGCTGCAGTTGCTGCTTTCCTGTCAGCCACGCCGTTCAATCCCAGGGGCAGGCAGCACTCACGGAGTGCAGGAGCTGATGTTACAGGACTCATTGCAGTTGGACTTGGGAAACCACACCCTCTTTGGCCCATGAGAGGGTGGGGAGAAATTTGGTGTGATTTTGCACGATTTTAGTGTGTTGGTGCTCTGGGAATGCAGAGGTGAGATGAGGGTGATTTATGCTGCTGGAAACAAAATTCTGGTGCTTTCAGGGAGCTTCAGATCTCACTGGGTTTTGTTGCACAGTCCTGAGCTTACCTTGAAAGAGGAAAATCTGTCTTTAAAAACCAGCTTTCTCTTCAGTATGGAAAGTTTCATTGTGATTGTGGGATAAAGGTTCTGATTCCAGATTTTGAAAAGGCTTGAGTGCCAGCTGTCATGATGAAAAAGAGACGGGATTTTATTTATTGCTGTGAGAAAGAAAAACACTCTTAATTTACTTTGGTATTTCAGCGCAGTTAGTGTGAAGAACAAGAAAATCGTAACATCAGCTGTCCTTGACTCTGAAACAGTGCTACCAGTTACAAAAATGCCCGACTGGATTTTCACTTCTGTAGCTGAAGACAGCATTTAACCAGTGCCATACACTGCTTTGTCAGATACTTGGATAGCAGCAGTGAAAACCAGTGCAGACGCCCCTCTTAAACACCCCTGATATTTGCAGCATCACTGAGTATCGTTTCCTGTGTCACTCTGAGGCTGTGGTAGAGACCAAGTCGTTTTACAGCTCTTTCAAAAATTGTTATAAATTGCTTTAAGATTTTTTAAAATGAGTTTCAGCTGGATGATTTAATCAGTGGTAGGGCCAGCTGAGAGTTGCACTGAATCATGTTGTACCAGAGGATTAATCACGAAGATAAAAAGGATCAAAAGCTCAAAAGAGTTTTTTAGGGTTGAAAAATTTGCATCTCACCCCAGCAGTGCAGCCCTGAGGTCAGGCTGCTGAGGGTCCAGAGAGAAATAGGATCATTTATTTAGCAAACTAAGGTTGATGCCTTTTGTTTTTCCAGTTTTTTAATTTGTACAGAAATGCTTGAAAGGCTTTGTGACTTTGGGTCAGTGAATTAAAGATACCCTACTTTTATTTAAAACAGTTTTCAGAAAAGTATGTTCAGGAGGTTGTTTCATGCTTCTAGCTGACCTCAAACAGAGCCTGAGAATTTTCAAACACTACAATTTCAAACTTATCTGCTTACTGATGTTATTTGATAGTAAGTGGAGGTCAGTTTGCTTAATTTCTTTTAAAGAACAGATTTTTTTTTCCTTTTACACTTTTTTTTTTAATTGCTCTCATAGAACTTTACTCTTCATTGTTAAACAGAATCATAAAGCAATTCAATATTTAAGAATGTGGTTAACACATCTGAAAGTTCTAATTTATTTACTGCAGATAACATTGAGTCTAACTGAATACGAAGATTATAGAGAAATCCTCAGTAAGCAGAGGAGTTTCAACTGAGTGAAAAGAGAAAGCAGATATCTAATAAGAGTAGCTATCTTTAAGTATGGGAGGAAAGGTGCATGAAGTGGTCACTAGAAACTAATTTCCAGCAAAATGTTTAAATTGACACTTGCAGATATGTCTTTATGCAGCACATAACCTGTGGAGTTCATTGCAACAAGGTATCAGCCAGGCCAAGAGCTTAGGAAGATTTAGAAGTGATTTAGTATTTATATAGGTAACTAAAATATCCTCTGTAATATTTGCTGGGAGGTATGCAATATCCTAAAAGGACAGGAGATGAGATTTTGTGCAAGTTGCAATATCAATAGCTGTAAATTATTTTAACCTTTCTTAGATGAGGGGAAAAGAAAAAAAAAGTAACTTCTGTTAAAGTCAAGACTTCCAGTTAAATGTTGTGGAACTTTTTTTTAGGCAAAATTAAACTGTGTACACAAATGGCCACACTTGTCTGCAGTTTAGTGGATCCCAGACTCAAAGGAGCAGATCCTTCACACCTCTGCTGTGAATGGTTTGGTGGCTGTTATTTTCCCATTGCAAATGACACCCCTGAGTTTGTCACTGGGGCTTGGCGTTGTGCCTTTTGTCAGAAAATTGATGTTTAGGATTTGTACGTGAAGAGCAAAACTCACTATGCCACTTCTACCTTGTTTGTGGAAAACACAAAGCAGAAGTTTGGATTCTGTGGCTTTGATGCTGTTGGGGGATTCTTTGTCTTGTAGTGGCTGATTTTTAAAATTTTGCTTTTAATTTTTCAAAATGGGATCCTGTACTTAGTAAGAATCACATAAAATGTCTTTTATTATATTCATAAAGCTAATATTGAACAGTATAGAGGTTTCCTAGGATGACCACATTTTTCCTCATGGTGAAGGTGTCTCACAGCTGCAGTTTGTGGGGTGGTGTGTGTTGGGGCAGTGTCCTCAAACTGCACTGCTCTCATGAGTCTGATCCCAGAGATCCTGATCCAGGGAGCCCTCTTGAGGAAGCCTTGCCCTGCAGGGTGGTGCTGGCCCACAGCAGCAGTGGAGATTTATTCCTGTGCCAATGAGAACTGGAGCTGCCCTTAGGGGGATGTGCTGCGGAAGTGTCTCAAGGATGGATGCCTGCCTTGGTAGTTGAGAAATAAACCAGTCAAAGAAAAGAACAGAGTTGTCTCCTGCCTAGAGAGATTTAATCTTTTTGGATTATTTTCACGATTTGAGAGGCATAAAAGCACTAAGTCACCTTTGTTTCTTCATGCTGCTTCTTTGAAAGCATTTTAAGCCAAATCTCACAACTTAATATTTTCTGACTGTGTAACATATTTATGTAAGTTAGATTAAATGTCAGCATTCCAGGGTCAGAATCAGTTGAAATAATGAATCTGCCAAACCACGTTAATGTACAGTCTAATTTCATTGTGAAATGCTGCTTAGGGTCCAGCAGAACACAGCAGTGTATTTTTCCATCCCTACACAAGAAATTATCAGGGTAATACAATGAATTGCTTTGAACTTAAAAGTTGTTGTTCTCCTATCATTACTTGAGGAGAGAGTGTTGGTTGTTGAAGTATTAATTTGGCTTCATTTGGACTGGAGACTTTTTATTAACTATTTTTTTCATATTAAATCATCTCTGTGGTAATTCTGCATAATGGAAAATAAACACCAGTTGCTCATATTATTTGGACAGCTATATTGAAGGTTCTTTTCTGAAAGGTAGAATGGTAGCTACACCAAAATAGAGTGATACCAGGAGTAGTGGTTGTCACAGATGACTTATTTTGACTTTGGAGAATTATAGAGAGCAGCCACTGGTAGATGGTAAAAATTAAATCAGGGGAAAACATCTCGAGTCACTCTCCTGCCTCAGGCTGGTTTGTCCTGGGGCTTAGCAAAACTAATGGCAGAAGTGACTGGAGTTCCTATCAGTGTCTGGTATCCCAAAGAAAATTCAGAACACTGTTATCTGATGTTGCTTTCCTCTAATACAGACGGATTCATTCTCTATATTGATCTTCAGGTACATTCTGTTCCATTCTCAGTAATTTATTTCAGAGTAGTATTTTTTTCTTAGGTGAATGAAGCTGGGATAAAGACAAATCATCTGAATGTTTCTGCGAGGAGATGCCTCAGTTTTAACTGAAATTAGGCAGTGAGTTAAAAATGTGGAGTTAATCCAAAAGGCTGCCTGTATAAGAGAGGGATAATTTGAACCCTTAGTGAGCCCAGCAGATCACGCGTAGTGAGTGAAACGGGAGTCTGGAAGAGATTCTCAGAAATACTTTCATTAAGTAAAAGTTAATCACTTGAAGAGTGATGATTAGAATGATAATTACCTGTATTTTTTCCGCTACCTGACATTCAAGTGGCGGACTGAATGCATTCTCCAAGAATAAAGTGTGTCATCATAGAATTAAAGAAGCATACCTGAAGAAACAAAATGGGCAATTCTTCACCTTGTCTTTCACTGCTGTCACTTATCTGATGGCTTTTTAGCCAACAAGCACGTGTCAGCTTGTAGGACTGAATGTTCAAAGTACACTTGGATTTATATGACAAGACATATCATATGTTTTATTCTTCATGTATGTATTTATCATATTATATTTCCCACCTTCCAGATGTTTTTAAAAACCCTTATTCCTGGAAAATTGAAAATTAAGACGACCAAAACCAACAAGGCAAGGACTTCTTATTGCAGCCAGACCCAAAAATATATTTAGCAATGAGCACAGCAAAAATGTCCAGATCTGTCATACCCATTTACCAAAAACACAGAGTAATGTGCCCTTCTTTTGTGAGGATATTTTTGAGTCTTCCTAATTTTCAGTTTTCCAGAGAACCAAAGGACTCATGTTTATTTGGGAATAGTTCCTGTCACTGAATTTCAAGAGCTCTGCTTTGGTGTGTTTAAGTGTGCTGAATGTTTTGAATATTTGGCCAGTGTTTCAAGGTGAAAATAGAACCTGAACACTTGAAAATGTTGGCATTTCCTCCAGTTACAGTAAGAGGAAACCACAAAGCATTTCACTGATATGATGAGTTTCTTTGCATCGTCAGTAAAACAAAATACTGTAAATAAATGTCGTGACAGCATTTTATTCAGCTCTGGCGTTGCTGTTGGTTTTTTTTTGTGAGAGGAGAGCAGAGAGAGAACTGTTTGAGTTCTCCTTAAATGGGTGCTTGGTTTTGATTTCATTTTTTACTTTTTAGCTCTAGTTCATCTAGAGCATGAGATTTTTGCATCATCTGTATAAGGGAGACAGGCAACCCAAGTTTTATTTATGTGCAATATTTGCTTTTTTTGCAAAACAAACACAAACAAAAAACCCAATGGCAATTTTATCTCAAAACTCCTACAAGATAACCCAAATGTTTTACAATATTGATAATTGTAGAGCAGTTTTTTAACACAGTACTCATCTGCCTGCTGTGCTTTTTCAACCCATTCTTTGTCTTGACATAATGGAGCTGACAATGGAAAAATATTTGAGTTAACTGCCCATTTCTTTCATCATGCTGAAGTTTTTCTGCTGTGGAAATATGGTGGCAACTTTCCTGAGTGGTGCAGAACGTAAATGATGATGCTCAAGTCCTCCCATGCGGGGATCCTGATGAAAAACTGCTGTTCAAACGTTGTCAAGAAATTGCTGCCGTATGTTGTGGATATCAAATGTCTTTGCTGGCTGTAAATTAGCGAACATCCCGTGTTCTATTACATTAATTGCAGATACTTCTTCTTAAGGATAACATTTGTTAATGTAATTATAGTCCCTTTGTTTCAATAAACACCAATTTTACTTCGGTGTTTGTCTGAACAGCCAGACTTGAATGGGTTGTAAATCTGCTGGGTTCTTCTCTGCACGTTGTGAGTGCCAACCTTGTGTTAGCATTGTTTAAGAGAAGAAAGAGAGCTTGTCCTTTTCTGGGTTTTAGTTTGCTTTTGTTAGGTTTTTTTTTGTTTGTTTGTTTTTTTGTCCTCACTCCAAAAATTCTGATGTATTCCTATAAGAGAATGGACATATGTAAATATATATATACACACACATATATATATATATATGCTAAACATGCACTTATTAATTTTATTCCAGCTCTGTTAAGTAATAATATCTGTCTTCTACCAATGTATTCTAATAGAATCTTTTGGGAACCCATGAATCTGAGATAAGTAATTTACGGCCTGGATTGTCTGTATGTCCTGTTATCACTGCTGTGGCTTGTCCACGGTGACATTCTGCTCTCATTCAATAGAAAACAAGAGTTTTCTTGTTGTTACTATTTTTTATCATGAATATTGTTCTCTCAAACCATCTTATGGACTGATCTGTGTGATTTTTTTAGCCTCCTTTCTTGTTTCATTTGCCAAGTTTTAGCAGTTATTTTTCCCCTGAGGTAAAATCACCTTCTTGCATTTGTAACTGTTCAACAGATTGACATCAAGGACCAGTTACTGTAACACTAAAATGAAAATAACCTCTCCAGAGAAGGCAAGAGGTTAATATCTGTGTGGATATTACTGTTGGTAACACATTACTGTCTTTAAATTGGAAAAATTACCTCCCTCTGTAAGATGTTTGCGGAATTCCTGCATGGATGCAAAGTTGGAGATCTGGCTTTAAGCAGCCAGGCTCGATGAACTTTACCACTCCAAATGAACCATAGGGCAGAACTGGGTTACTGAAGTTAGCTTTTGAAATCTAAAACTTGTCTAAGTAGGTGATAACCAGCTTTTGCTCCGGTTGGTGGAAGCCTGTGGCAGATGAGAACCTGAAGACCTGACCCCTCTCTTAATGGGTATAGGAGACTGCTTATTCCTGGAGGCCACCCAAGGAGTTTATCAATTTCTCCATTCAGAGAAATTGGATTTGTAATTCTTAATGATGTATTTGTCTCCTTAAAGAGCTCTTTCTTGTATGAGTTGCCCTGTTGAGAATAATCAAAGCAGAAAACCAATTTTCTTTGGTTTTCATAGTAATTTTTTCAGTTTTTCCTGTTGCTTTGTGCCAAAGAGCACCTGTTAATGTTACACAAAGTACACATGACACTTTATCTCTGCAATCTACTGCAAAATGATAACGACTGATGTTGCAGATATACAACTAATGGCTCTAATGAAAGTCACTGAATAGTAATTTTCCAGGGAGTCACCAGGTTTAAAAAAACGTGGGGAGTTACTTATTTGGACTTAGAACTTGTTCTGCAAATCTGGTCTATAAGCAGGGCTGCTGTAAATTTTCACAATGGTGTCTTGGCTTTGTGGAATGAACTGATTAAATTATTAATTAGCTGATCACAGATGCAAGGGGCTATATGTATTTTTCTCAGTTCTGCTTCTTTACTCACTCCGGTAAATTTTTTGTTGTTGTTTTCAGTTTTGAGGATAAGTTGGCTTTTCTTTTTGTGTTTTACAATTTTACATTCATTAATCAGCTTATAATCATTGCAGGGAGTGCTGGGCATCTAGGATAGGGTTTTTTTGTTGGAAATATCCAGCATTTGTTTTATTATTTTCCCTTTGCAGTCAATTAGCACAGCTGCAAAGCAAAATGAAGGTGAAAATTGGAGACTTTTTGCTGCTAATGCTCACCCTGCTACTCTGAATTTCCTGGTTCTGCTTGCAACCATGTTACAAACCTGAGAACTGCACTGAGGTTTTTCCACTGCAGCTGGACAATTTGTGCTGTGAAGTTTAAGGATATTCAGATTTTAGAAGCAAATTTTTGCTTTGGGGGATAAATATATTCAGGACTGAAATGCTGTTATCTGAATACAGGTGCGTGGAAGTTAGCACTTGGTAAAAATACCTTTCTGGGTGCCAGCTGTGTTACTTTAGGTCCAGTGCTCAGAGAATGCTGTAGTTTTGAACCTCAAATTGGCATATTGCTTTCAGAAGAGTGTTGCTCTGTGTGCATTTGATATAAAATAGCTGAAAGTATTTGTGTGAGACAAACAGAAAATATCATCGTGTGCGTGTGGTATGGACTGCTTTGGCTCATTAAGTTCGTATCTTGGCACCTGATAAATCAACTCACATGTTCATGTTCTTAAAGTGCCACATAATAGATTAAATAGCCATATTCTTAACCGTTTTCTGTATGCAATTAAAATTTTCTACTCTGGGTCTTAAGAGTCTCCATCGATCTAACTGGAATGCTGCAGAAGTTACAGCTGCAGAAAACTTGAGCTGGGAGAGTGCCTCCATCTGCCTTTCTTACCTAGAAGAATTAGTATGTTGTTACTCAAAGAGGATAAATATCATAATTAAGAATTTTCAGTCAATTGACTTCTCAACTCTTGACTTGTATTTGAAGCTTCCTCACAGGACTCTGTCTGTGAAACACTTAATTTTGCTGACTGTTTATTTGTAACCTTTCTGTTTGTCAGATATGGTTTTCTGGTGTTTATTTGTGTGTGTTTGAGGTTTTTGTTTAGGTTTGGTTGGCTGGGGTTTTTGCCTTCTGTTTTAGAAAGGAGAAACAAGTGTGGAGATAATGGGAAATGTTCTGGAGTGTGTTCGGATTTCTGTCATGAGCCAGGGCTGGGCACAGTGGATTTACAGGGATGTCTGTCCTGGATCTAAGGGATGCTCTGCAGTGTCCTGGTCCTGCTCACTCACCAGTACCTCTGGCACAGAAGGGGAGAAAAGGCAAAGAGTGATATCATATCAAAGAAGGAAGAGCTAAAACGTTCCCTAGCTCTGAAATAAATCTGCCCTGAAATAAATCTGTTACTTTACAGTAGAATGCCAAAATATTAAAAGAAATTCCAGTGTATCTTCAGAGATATCAAGATTTTATTCTGTAAGGTTTACAGAAGGAAAGATACTGCATCCTGCTTTTGGCACAATGTAAAATTGAATAATACAGGGGAAAATCTGTGCGAGCACTTGTTACTTTGCTTCTAGGTATTTTTAGGCAGTTTCCTGCTCAAATATAACTGAGCTCCCACCATTTCATATTAGGTTAATAAGTAATTGTGATGGAGAACAAGGGGGCTGGTGAGTAACGGTTAAAATGGGGTTGGTGCTGTCTCCATTGCCCATATGAATAGCAATATTCGTTTAACACCTCAGATTCCTGGAGGAGATGATTTTCCAGTGTTGTATTTTCTTATCTTGAGTCACTTCATTATTAGCGTCTCAGACTTGTTAATAATTTGAATTCATGTGTCGAAGAACAAGGAGCTCAATAAAAAGAGAACACTCATTTCCATATGCAAATCACCCCCAGGCAGATGAGTAGGCTTCCCTGGCAGAAGAAATGATGCATTTCCAGTTAAGGATGTCAAAAACCTCAGGTTTAGGCAGTAGGGTCTCTTGTATGTGCAATTAATAGAGGTTTTTAATGAAAAGCAAGTGTTTGGGGAAAAACATACTCTTAAGATTTAGTAAGGGTGGCATTTATAGGAGTAGTGTTGTAGAGGAAATGGCTCCTTTCACTCAGTCTCTGCAAGACCCTTACTGACCTTTGAGCTGGTGTCACTGGGTGGAAACACCCCCTCTGTTACATGTTCATGAGTAAATGCATAGAAGCCCTTTGGGATTTAGTTTCTTGTTGAAATGTCAATGAACTAAATATGCATGATTTTCATTTGAATGAATCTGCATTGTCTGATAAAGGGGAAGGGGGACTATTTAACTGTAAAAGTTCTGGAGTGGTTACTTACGATGTCTGTGTGTATCCAAAACCGAACATCTCCGTGTCAAAGATGGGTTGGAAGCATTTGCTGACAGCTTAAAGAGTTTGAGGATGCAGCAGCTGCCTGGTGCTGTGTACCCTTCTTGTTTCCACACTGTCATGGGGAATGCAGCAATCCATCACATTTATTTAGATCCAGCAATGGTTATTCCAACAGTTTTATAACCATCTTTTACATTGTTATAGCCAAGGCCATTTTGTCATGAGCTTTTCAATTCCAGAGCCAGTGCCCATCATTTATCTGCATAACTAAAACCAGTGGTAAGCACATTTCTGCCACAGTGAGACTGATAATGGTTTCTGCTAAAGTCTTTTTAATGATTCAATTTGAAGCAGTGATTTCCAGAGGAAGGAAACTCTATTTGTTAGGGGTCTTTTATTTTAATTCTTTGTATATGAAAAGCATAGCAGAGAATAAAAAAAAAAAAATTCTGCTTTTTTAATTTTCTAGACTTGTAAAATAGCTGCACGTAGAATAGGAATGTGTCACTCCCCAAAACAAAAGCTTTGTTTGTGGAATAAGATGATGTGACTGCAGATCCTATGGCCTCTCTTCTGTTCAAAGAAAATTCCTGGCTTTTGGACACTGCAAAAATTAACTGACGTGAGTGCCATTGCTCACATGATTTTAAGTATATTTGCAGTTCCACTTTACCCCAATTGGAGAACAGTGGCTCAAATGACTCCTATATAGGGAGCTTTACCTCTCTGCTGCCAGTGATGATACCTGTGCTGAGCACAGGAACAAATGTGAATTTGCGCCTGTTCCTTTGGGTTCATACAGGTGGCAGATGATTTTCCAGTGCAAGAAGTCCACCTCTGCATTTCCCCTTCTATCTCTGTACTGAACTGTTGGCAGGCGCTCCTGATCATAATTTTTAGTTCTGTGCAAGCATATTAAGTGTTTAAAAAAAGAAAAAAGTAAATACAGAAACATTAATGAGGAGCTTATATTCATGTGATGAGAAATGTTAGTTACATAATGTATAATTTGCTGTAATTCAGGAAGTGGAATGAAGGCAGCGCCCAAACTTGCCTGTAATCAGTGCACGACTGGAAATGGTTGGGCTGCAGTAAATTAAATCCCAGGTGTTGTTCTTTTAAAATCCATTGCGGTGGACAATGTGGAGCACTGAGAGTCTCTTCTTGAGTGCTGATCTTGATTTAGATAACTCATGCTCAGACAATGGAGTCAAAATTTAAGTGTATATTTGCATATATGTACAGCAGCCACCTTAAGAGGACATTTTTATGAAACGGGTGAAGCCCATACGGTAGTCTTGTATATTTGAACGTTTTATTGGTTTTGATAGGGCTTTGCACCAAATTTCTTACATGGGTAGACCATCTCATTAAACACTTTCTACTTGCTTTATAAACCTGGTCGAGAGTCCTAAAGATCTTTCCAGCATTGGAAAGCAAATGGTACGGTCAGCTTTCTGTGGTGGCGCAGAACCACCACATTGAAGCCTGGGATTGTATGAAGGGAATGTTTGAACTGTGGTGGTTTAAAGAGTTCCAGATTTTTTTGTTGTTGTTGTTTTGGTGGGGATCCAGGCTTAGTGAATTGAGGCAAATAATTTAATTTTAGGTCACGTATCCAAGACAAAGTCTTCCCCTTCCTAGGGGACTGGATTTTTAATAATTTCCTGTATTCAGGTTGCCGTGCTTTGAGGTGGCTAAAAGCAATTTGGTTTTAGATGCATCATGTTGTGTCTTCTCAAATCTACTTTAACATTTTCAGGTATCTCCCAAGTAAAACTGAGAGGATCGTTGCCTTACCTTTGTGAGGGTCATAATTATTTGTAAAATGGAGTGTGAAAAACTTACTGGATTTTTGAGACACTGCTCAGCAGACTGGATAATGTAATCCCAGTGAAACCTCTTAGTCTGAACTGTTACAGCTCACTCTCTGCTGATCACCTAGGAAGTTAAAATCATCTTTTCAGCAGCTGCACTTTGTCTTGCCCTTTGAGGTGCAAAGCCTTTTAGGGTAGGGACTCAGCTGACCACGGGGTTGAGACAGTCACTGATCCTCATGACTTTTCACTATTGAAATATAAATCCCTTCCTTCTAGAGCTGCTCAAAATGGGAGAAAGTGGCTGTGGTGAAGAAGTAGCTCTTAGCTGATTTCCTGCATGTGTGAGGGGACAGGCTGTCATCTTTTGTGCCTGACTATTATTCATCACATTTTTGCATTTCTGACATGCACAGGAAATTCTTAAAAATGTTTCAAGTCTTGATTTCTCTTTTTAAGCAATCCCTAGGATGATTCCTAGGCTGATTAGCATTCAGAATGCGCTGATGGGTAATGCGACTTTACTGGTAAATAATTTTGTTTACATTTGCGTTTAAATGCTTTTTTTCTGTAGTCAAAATGTGGGGAAAAGGGAATTTCAGCAGAAAATAAAGGGAAGGAATTTCTCTCTCTTCCACCTTTTGGAAGTGAGTTGTGCCATTGGGAAAAAAATAAAGTCGAGAGAGACTACCAAAGGAGAGCATTGTCCTACTTTTCGTGTTTTGTGACTTAAAAATTATAAATTATTTAACTCCTTGCATTGCTTTAAACATTATATAAAGGCAAGTTTTACGTGCAAACTCCCCAGAATCTGGGTGTCACGGATGTTTGAAAAATGAACAAAGATGCAGTGCTCTGCAGCCCCTCATCTTCTGGCATTTTCTTTCAAGTTCAAAATCACAAAATGCTGCACTTCCCTTTTCTCTATTGAACAGAGAAACTGGTGACAAAAGCTCCTCAGGCAGCTCATTGTGTCTTCCCATGCTGCTTCCAGGACTGCAGGGATGTCCCAGGTAAAGCTCACAGGTTCATTGCTTTCCATTTGGCACACTGACAGTGTGGGCTCACCTCTGATCGCGTCTTGTTCTCCACCACGGATATTTCTTGTTGGATCCGTGTCATGCTCAGCTTTCTGCTGCTCAGAGCAACTTGGTGCACTTAATTTCCTTGGGGTTTTGTGGCTCTGGATTTGGCACCTACTCTCTGAACCCTGACTTCTGTTGGGGTCCTTGATGCTTCCCCATGACTTTTCAGCGTTTGTCCACAGCCAGTTAAACTAAATATTGTTGCACTGCCTCTGCCCTGCTTTGCCAGTGACATTCCCTTTCGGATAGCAGGCTATTTTATAGCAGAACCCTTGCACACTGCACATGAACCGTGAAGATTTTATTTTTTTAATAACACAGTGTACAGCTGTTGAAGGTGCTACTGGTAAATCAACCAAAACCCAAAGGGGAATGAAACATCCTCTGCCTTTGCTTGAATCTATCAGATGAGGTTAGCTGTCTTTTTTGGATTTTTTCCAATTTGAAACAGACTTTTCTGTTTCTGCATAAACATGACACTGACTTTACTTCTTTATTGCTCTCTTTGTGGATTAATTGTTTTCATTTCTGCTGCTTCATGGGGTCTGGGTTTCTTTCCTGTGTTTGGTGCTACGGAATCCTTTGCCCTGGGTCTGTCAGTTCTCAGCTCTGCATCAAGAGGACCTGTGTGTGCGTGTGTGCAGTTCATTGGAAATGCTCACAAGCAAATTTCATAGGAAATGACCAATCATGTTTCACAGAGCAAATTACTGCTCTCCCACATTTCCGTAGATTCTTTCTCACTGTACTGGGGTAATTAATAAATACAAAATGACAGGGCATGAATTGTGTTGAATTAATTTAGGTTGTTAGCTGTGAATCTGACGTCTGAATGCAGCCAGCAGAGCCATCTATGCTATAATAATATTCTTGTGAAAGCCCAGCAGTCTAAGATTATAAAATACGCACATATATGCCTGAGCTTACGCTTTTTTCTTTTTTTTTCTATATATATCTATGCAAACATAACTCCCCCCTGCCCTGGAAGTTACTGGGTAGTCACTGATGAGACTCCCATGGTCCATTTTTCTCTGCAAGTTCTATGGGAGTCTTCTTGAGGTCTCATCTAGTCAGTGCAATTTTCAACTCAGTGTAATGAATGGAGCAATTTACAGCCACAGCTCAAAATTATTACCAGACAGTCATGCCTCTGGATTTCTCCTGCCTTTTTTATAACAAGAAATATTTTGGTGGCCTGCTATTGTTGACAGCTTTGTTGGGAGCTTTCTAACAGTAATAAAAAAGGCCCTCCAGTACAACAGCTAATTCGAGATTTATGGAGCGTGTGGAATTTTACTCCGAGACTGAACGTGCACATAATCAGGAAGCAGAGTCTGAATACAGGGAAATGGAGGAGGGCATTGCCCCTCATTCTGCTCAATGGACCATAAACCACCTGCTGTTTTGAGTGCCATGCCACCAGAGAAGCTGGAGCCTTTCCAACCTAGCAAGTCATTTTCAGCCATGTGTTTAAACACTGAAAAGGCACGAAGGATGAAGAATATATATCTTCCCTGACCTTTTTTTTGGTCAGTGTCATCCTCTTCTCCTTGTTGCCTCTTTTGTGTTTTCTTTTATGTCTCTATTTACAACTTCTTCAGTCTTTACAATGTACTTTTTGTTATGTTTTCTGTATTGTCTCACTTTGGACCTTTAAATCATGTATTGATACTCAGATTGGTTTGTGGATAATTAGGCCTTTCAAAAGCATTTGAACAAACTTAAGATTGCAAGATTCATTTTTAAGGTTCTGGCTCTTTTGTGGGTTTTGAAAGCTTCCCTTTAAAATCTTTATCAAGACTGAAGCTCAACGATTGTCTGTGCACAGCAAAACTGCTGAAATCGGACTTCATAAGCACTGGTTCCTTAAACTCTTGACCCTTCCTTCTTAGTTTGCTTGGGCAAATTCCTGCACCTGCTGAATATACACTGGATGAACCAGCACACAAAAAACCTGGGACCAGGTGCCTTCTGTGTCCTGAAGTGGGCAAAGGATTGAGCTAAAATTGCCCGAAGCAAGCGCCTGACCTGGAGAGAACTTCACCAGTGGAAGTTTCTCAAAAGTATGAAATGCGGTGAGAATCACTTATTAATGTGAAAAGTTGCTCATTATTATAGCACTTTTATCACAACGAACACTTGTACTTTTGGTTTCATCCTGCTCTCTCCCAGGGCTCTATTTTGCTCCTGTGGAGGGGTTTGGTCTCTTTCATTGATGTCAAGTTTCTTGCAAAATTTGGGGGGAAATGTTTAATCCTGCAGACAGCAGTGGTTATTCCTGCTGAGTTTATTGGTCTTGGCATCTGTTACAGGTAATTTTGGATTTTTGAGGTAGGATTCCATGACCTTAAGTGACTCTGCCCTGTATTCTCTTGTCGTGTTCCAAAAATTCAAAAATTCCCAAACAGTGAAGATGCAGGCAGGTTTTTCCAGGTGTGAAATCCTCACAAAGTCGTTCACAACCTTGCAGGCATCAGAGTGAGCGATCACTCAGCATTTGAGCTGTAGGTTCCCTGAGTACCAAAACTTTGGGGTTTGTTTGTAAGCCCAGGGAACCTCAGCACTGACAATGGCTCAGCATTTTTGCATCTTTCCCATCCCTCACAGGTCCCCAGGGAAAGGCAGATGTAGCCATGAGAGCAACTCGTGTCTGACTGAAGGAGCAGCATGGGTGTGTTTTGCTTTTCCTTGCAGTCTGGTGTTTCAGGTTTCTTCCCAGGTGAGGAATGCTCATGATGCTCTTCCTTCCTCTAACCCAGACATTCAAATCCACCTCTCAGCTTTGGCAGGAACCAACTCATTACCCTGTGTCGTAAATTGAGATGCTTGCTCTCTCCTGGGAGACAGCACACATATTTTAGAAATACACTAGATCATGCAAGAAACTGGAGTGGTCATAACTCTGAATCCCAGAAAGCTTCATAATTTTGATCTGAGGGATGGGATGCAGCAATAGTTGTAGTCAGTGGGCTGGGTTAGCTTTGGGATTTGAAAGGGATAAAACTCCCTGGTCTAACCAGTGAGCTGCTGAAGAAAAAGCACGCCCATCAACAAACAAGGATAGAAGAAGCAGCAGCACTGTCACTACCTCAGCCTGAAAATGCAACCAGCACCATTTCACTGAGTTATTTTTCAAAGGATGTGTCATCCATCTTCAGGGCGAGCTCCAACCTCGGTGTGTTACATGGAGGGTGTTCTTCAAGGCTTGGTAATTTAAGGTGTAATATTTGGATACAGAGACTCGTTTTAGTGTTTGGCTTCAAGCTGCCTCAGTCAGCCACCTGACAAGTGTGGTGACCTTCTCTAAGTCCCATTCTAGGTGCCTGGCCTTATCTGTGGATTAGGTAGAACCCACCTGCACGGTGCTTTCAGCTTAAAATGTCAGATAGAGAAGCAGTGCTGTCTTTTAAATTTCTTTTTAGATCTGGGTCTCAGCATGAACAGTTATTGCTGGGAGTNCAGCTTAAAATGTCAGATAGAGAACAGCATAAACAGTTATTGCTGGGAGCACCAGGCCATGGGTGATGACTCTTACTCTGGGCTGCAGGGGAGAAGACAAGAGGGAAGTGTCATTAGTCCCTAGCCTGTAAAATTTAGTATAATTTCATGGCTTTTGTCTTCTGGTTTGTTACACTCTTTGGTGTATGGCCTGGTAGGATAGTAACAAACAGCCACCATTTATTAATTCATTAAGGGAATGTCTCACAGCTGGGTCATCGTGGCAAAGCTGAATTTTTTCACCTGTGTTAGTTCTGAGTCATCTCAACCTCAGCCGTGAGAATATGGGATCACAACCAACAGCCTGGATCAACACACGAACTTTTGTGTGGGTTTTCTGCTGCAGTGCCAAGCGGAGCAGTTGTAAATGTGCATGTAGTGAATTAAAAGTATTTCGTTGCCATTTCCAGCTGTGGCTTTTTTAGAGTTAAAGGGAATTTCTAAACTACCTTCCAAGATATTTAATTTTGGAATGCAGCTAAATTTACCTATTTGTATTTTAGACTGTGGGTTTGAGTTTTAGTTTATCAATGCTTAAACATCCCCAAACTTACTAAGATTTCTTTTAATTTCTGCTTTAGGAGGATATACATATATACACCAAGGCACTGAGAAAGGTTTCTTTCTGTGCACAGCTAAGGGAGCAACTTAATATTAAAATGTAGCAAAAATGGATATTGGCTATTAAATATGAGAGTAATAGATGGGATTTGAGGTAATTCTGTAAGCTATGTACATGGCTATGCAGATAATTCATATTTTAATATTGATGGCAAACATATTCACACTAAAATATGTATAGAAAGAAGGAAATTGACGATTAAAGATGTATGTAAAGAGAAAAATGTAAAGGATATTTGGACAGTGATATGCCAACTATGATCTACCCTGACAGCTTTTCTTTTTCAATTTGCAAGTTGGAAAGAATGAAATCAGATTACAAGAAAAACTATTCTGTACCAGAGTAATGCACAAAATATTATTCAGATCGTAGAAGTCTGTTGTTGTGAATACATCCCAAATTAAATAATAAATGGAAATGTATTGAGCAGTCATACTGCAGAGAATAAGATACTGAAATCTGACTTAAATCTAAAAATAGCCCTCCCTAGGCTGGCAGAAATGGCTACGGAGAGACACTTCCAAGAGTAGCATTTTGTGTATTTCCCTGGGGCATTCCTCTCTAGCTGCCATGGGGGCCACTAAAGCAACTGTGTGGAGAAAAATATTTGTCAGTGCTAACAGATGTTCATCTTAAACTTTGAGATGCTCATTTTCCATAAACCTGACCTTGGGGTGCAATGTAGGGTTTTAAGAGGACAAGAGCTCCAGCCCAGGCATGGGCTCAGGTACAGGACACTCTGCAGTGCCTCAGTTTCTCACCTTCCATCTTCCTTTTCCCCACTGACTTTGGGCTGCAACAGCAGCCCTTATCACGCTTTGGATGTGAAAAATATTTCAGTGGATGTACAGGAGACTTCCAATGCCCCATGGAAGTGTGCCTGTGCTTTCTGTGGCGTTTCATGGGAGACTTTGGAGAAGGATGCTTTGCTTTTGGGAGTCACCGGGATGTGCGCGACCTTTCAGAAACACCGATGGAAGTGAGGGTTTAAGGGAAATTTTAAAAATTGAAATTTGCATCACAGCTCCTGCCATGCAGCAGCAAAACAATCTCCTGCCAGCTCTCACTTCTCATGCATATCTGTGTAGTCAAACAAAGAAATTTTCATGGTAGATTTAGGACTAGAACTTAAAAACAATTCATAAAAGTGTGCGTGTGTTTCAGTCAATCAGACGTGAGCCTCCATTTTTCCTTTATGTAGAAGTTGTCAATATTTTACAGTTTTACAATGTTGTTAGTGTAAGAAAAGTAGATTCTTGTGGCTGAATATGTTGCTACTAAATAATTTTGGGTTTTGTCACTACTTGAACATTTTCCTCTGTTATTCATTAAAAATTTTTTTCTAGTACTGAAGGCAGTTCTGACAAGCAGTGAGCCATTCTGTTCTTCTGGATGCAGGTATTTAATCTTTGGTGGGTGCCCATTTTTATGGTATCTAAGCAGCAAAGGAGTGCATAGGCAGTGCAGGAGGGGATAGGGGATGTGGGTGAAGTGTTTTGAATGATTTTTAGCTATTCTATGGCCTTGTGTCTTCCCTTTTCCTCTCTGGGGGCTCGAATGGATGTAGAAAAGAGGTGGAGCAGAAGAGCGGTGTGTGCCTGAGCAGCGTGTGATTAGATTGATGTGGTCTCTGCTTGAAGAAGGTCTAACAATGGCCACAGCACAGAGACAGCACTGGAAATCATGCTAAAAAGCCCTGGAAAACTTGGTGTTCACAAGAGTTGTGCCCAGGTTGATGTCAGTGTTACCTAAGAGCTGCCTGAGCTTTCTGTCTAAAGCTCCGATTCACAAATTCCCTTTCCATGCACACTTAAGTTTACCTCAGCCTAGTAAAGCATCGGTGTGTCAGGCTTTGGGCTCCCAGGTCTTATATTCATACTTATTTGCTGTTCCAAATTAGGATAAGATGGCGCAGGATCAGTGAACTGAAGAGGCAGATGAAATTTGAAAGCATTTACTTATGTGCTGCAGGGAGAAAGTAATGAGGTGCTCTGCCCGAACCCATAATAACTTAAAAGTGTCAAAATGTTCCACAGAAATTTCCCATCGAAACACCAGTGAGGTGAATTTTACAAGGTCTCTCATCAGTGCAAGTTTCCCTTACCCAAGCTGTTGATGTGCTTTTCCCTCCACTGCAGATTAAATACTTTGCCACTAATGCAGAATTATTTGTTCTTAAACGCTGTGCCCAGGTCTCCATGAAACATTAATTTTGTGTCAGAGAGAAAATGCTTTGAGCACACATGGAATTGACGTGCTTGAAAGAAGGTGAAGAGACACTGTCAATTGTTTGGGACAGAAATGCTTAGTCAGGAATTGTCCTAAAGGTGGTGGGAGATGTGTACAGCCCATTTTTAGCACAAAAGTGGCAACTAATATGAAGAATGGGCAAGATAAGAGCAATAGAAAAACATTGTTTATAACCTAAATCTGTTGTGGATTTCTCTGGCTAAATATCTAAGTAATGAGTTGGGACTCTGGTGAGAGATTTTATTTTTAGAAATCTTTTCCAGTCTCATTGTTTTTGAAACAATATTTTAACAAGTTTCAGGTATAAGTGGTGCTGATCTCTCACTCTGAAAGTTATTTTACAATATGCAATCTAGAACAGAAGAAAAAAATTAAATTGTGACAGTTATAGAGGTATTGTGTTCTTTACACTGCAGTGAAAAGAAATCATTATGGCTTGGTTTTTGTAATTTCAGAATAGGAACAAGATGATTTCAGAATGCTGAATTTTGATAGAAAAAAATGAGACTCACTTATTTTTAAGTAATTTCATCTATTTTGATGGTGTCTTTCATTGTTCTAATTTTTCCAGTGCATTTCTCTTTCCTCTTTTTTTTTTTCCTTCTTAACCTATTTCCATTTCAGAGTTTCCAGGCAGAGAGTTTCAACTGATATAAATAGGCAAAGTCCTTTGCAAATGGTGAAGTAATTTCTTAATTTAAATTTGCAAGGAACTGAGTATGCTCACTTTTAGTTAAGTAATAACTGTTTTTCTCATCACAAGCCGCAGCGTTCTGCTTTTTTAATTAAATAATTACTTTGGAGAGCTTGAAAAGAACGCGACAGCAGCCGTTGAAGCAGCGGAGTCACACAGTTTGTAGTTTTCATCTATCCCTAATAGAAGTTACAGGCACAGAGCAAAAGGAGGATATGGTGTTGTTGGCAGGAATTTCTGAAGAGCTGAATTCTTTTGTTTTCCTGCACACCCCAGCGTGAGACAGACAGACAGCAGTGTCGGTAGCCGAATATTTTAGGAGGAAAGCATTTGTGTGCATGTCTGGGGGTGTGCTGGGTAGCTGAGGTGTAATATCTGAGCCTGGCAATGTGTGCAGTGTGGCACTGGGAGATTTGGGAAACAGTCTGAGGAAAGCACCTTCAGAAAAAGACTGACATAATGAATATGTCAGTAGATGTTTAAGTAGGTGAAATTCACTTTATAAGTTTTACCAGTTGCTCTTTGGCTCGATTTTCTTAAACCACGTCTGCGTTTATGGTACTGGTATCTATCAGTAAAATCACTTGGTATTTCTCAGTATAAGAGGTGCCTTTGTCCTTTCAGTGCCTTTTCTCTTTACAGTGCTTTAACCAACAAATTGAAGTTTTAATGTTGGGTATGAAATTTAGGTTAACTTCTGGCTCTAGCTGTATTTTTTCATTTTAAGCAGTAGTACAAGACAAAGTGAAAGAAAACTTCATGAGCTCAGCTTTGTTGAAGGATTAACTTGCCAATTTTTTTAACAAGTTCTGCAACATTCTTGAACAGTACAGGTGGGTGGTGTCCTTTGTGCCAGGGATGTGGGGAAAATACACCTACTTGTGACACTTTCTGTGCTTTAATTAATTTCTCTCCAGATGGGGGAGAGTTTTAGCATCTTTGCTAGGAATTCAAGAGACAAACGGGAACTTCAGCAGTCTCTGCTTTCAGATAGTTGTTTATTAAGTTTTATCAGAGAAATAGAGTCACTAGCGTGACCCAGACACAGCACAGAGCAGAGAATGCAGGAAAAGCCCCCATTTGTCTTCAAAAGGTTCAGGTTTTTTTTTCTCATAGTAAACTTTCAATATCTTTTAGTAAATAGTGGCTGAGATTTTAGCTTTATTGAGCATGGTCTGTAGCAACTGGTACTTGGAGTCTACACATATATATTTATTTAATTCCAGAAAATGTTTAAGCAGGCTCTCTTGAATCCAGTTTGGTATTCACCTAACCTGATAATAATTGTTTGGGTCTCTGCTTAGTTTCTAGTTATTTCCTACATGTGTTTTTTGGCCACTCCTAGGCCCTGAGGGGATATTTAGTGGACATAATCTTATATCATAAATATACAAGTCCTACCACCTGCATGGTCCAGTACAGCCCATCACTTTCTAAGTGAAATTAGGATTTTTTTTTTTTCTGCTTTTACTTCTATTTATTTAGTTTGGATTTCATCCTCCTTTTGCTGCCCAGTTATTCAGCACTATTAGGTCCTCTGACATCTATCACACAGAAAAATTCAGCTCTTTAAAGTGTTTTGAACCCTGGAAATCCATATCCAAACTATGAAAGTATGTTTAGGAAAGAGATAAAGGTTTAAACTTGATTAATTCACACTCCAAAGAGTCTGAAATTTGGACAATAAGAAAAAGACTCAGTTCTGATTTGATTTCTGCTGAACTGAAGAAAGTTGGAACAATTTGGTATAACTGAATTTTCAGATGTGTGGTTTGTATTGCTACTTTTTTTACTTCTTTTCAAATAGTGAATTAATTTCTTAATCAAAGAAAAATTGGTAGAGTAAGGTAAAATTAAAAATAGCCAAAATAATAACAGCTTTGCTTAATATGTTGGACGTTCTTGAAATAACAGGATTGTTTCATTCTTCAAGGATTAGTGAGATCTTGGTCATCAAACAGTGCAGACTGGAGTTTTTTCTGTCTCCTTCATGCATTTTTAGCTTATTTTTAAATTTTATAAACTCACAGGACAGTTTTTAAAGGCGCAATCAACTTAACAATAGCATTGTTCAGAAAGCAAAGTTTCTCATCTGCATGTTTCTTCTGTTGCAAGATTTTTTTCTAGTTTGAGCTGCATTTATCTTGAAGTCAGAGACCCAAGAAGCAGCAATCTCAGCCTTCAGCACATCCACCAGAAACCCAGGTTGATATTTTTATTTTATTATTATTATTATTTATTTTGTTTCCTGGAACCCTTCACAGAAATCTGGCAGAGCTATCCATGTCTAGCTCTGTTTAGCAGCACAGAATTACAAAAGGGGGCTCTAAACACCCGAAAAAAAAAAAAAGGGGAAATGAAAATAGGTACTGAAGGTGAACTAAAAAGAAATAAGGGAATAATGGTGTATTGCTTATTGTCTGTGAAACGTAAGAATACTGAACATTTATTTTTAGTCTGGGTGTTTTTTCCCCTTTGAGATATAAAGTTCTTTGTCTTTTAGAGGTTTGTTCACTGCCAAATCTGTAGGTTACTTACTGGCTCAGCTTCTTTAAGAAATTATTTATTTGAAAATAAATAGGCACAATAACGATTAATATAATGGCCAAAGAAGTTTTTAAGGGTAGAGAGAAAACCCTGTCCTTTGAGGCTTTGTCACTGCCTCCTGAACATGGAACCCCACAGTGGTTTCCCAGCCTCTCTTCCAGCTCAGCTTTTCAGCAGCATCCATAATTCATGGCATTAAGTATTAATTTTGGCTTTTATGCTCCAAGGACGTGGCATGTTAGCAACCAATACATTATCCACAGATTTTTGTTCTTCCTGCGCCACCTCACGCTCACTGGTAGATGTTGGATGTTTGTGCTCCTGGAGAGACATCAGGTGGAGCAGTGAGAGATGAGGGTGTCCCAGCAGCTTTCATGTTTCTCTCGAAGGCAGCTGTTGTGAATTACACATAAACTCCTGGTGTGGAACTGGTCACATTTAAGCAGCAGGGCACACAGAGTCCCAGTGCTGTACCCTACAGCTCTTGCCTTGCCTTTGCTCCTTAGGAGGAGAGCAGTGTCCCTCTTCGCTATCTCTACGTCACATTGCAGGTCAAAGAGTTATTTTGATCACTCTAAACCCCCGTCTATATCGTTATTGCTTCGTTGCTTCTGTAGCTTAAATGTTTTATGTTTTTAAGATCTTTTTCCCCAAAATCATTTTGTGATGATCCCTTGTGCTAAAGGAAAAGGAGTTGTCTGAGGTAGCTCACTGGTGCTAACTCAGCTAAGCAACATGCAGAAGATAAACCCATCCAAAGCATTATTCTGCAAGGTCACGTGGCAGATAATTTCCACCTTGTTGACAGAACAAGGGTTTAAATCCAACAAAAGAGGCGTCACCTCCCTTTCCTAGCCAGAATCCCTGTTTTCAGAGTGGAATGGAAAAGGTGCTCTTTGGAGTGCTGGTGTAAATTTGTGAAAACATTTCTGTCATGTGCTCATCAGGCATTTCGGATGATGTTCTTGATGCATCATGGTGATATTTTTGATGTACCAAGGATAAGAACCCCATTTTGAAAAAAGAATATCGAGTTGACCTGACTGAGAACTATATAAGGCAAACCCAAACCTTCTCAAAACATATGTCAATGGCATTTTCAGCATGTCCAGAAAATGCATTAGCAGCAATGTGAAGCAGAACTATTTGGCCAAAATGATCTTCATCAAAACAAAAGGCAATATCAGGTCATACAACTATCTTATAGATTTGTTCTAAGTTGAATAAACCAGTGTGGTAAAAATAGAAATTCCTTCTTAACCACCATTGCTCTTGCTTCTTTTTATTTTTTTCTTTTTGAGCTACATAACGTTCAACCCAAATATAACAAAATTATAGTTTGTGTCAAGTCCAACGACCGGAGGAGAATGTTTTGCATTAGCCTCAGGTGGACATTTTTCTGTATTTTCCTTTTAGATCATAAATAGGCTGAGTACACAATTTCCCCCATTTTAAAGGGATTGTTATCGTTTAAATTAGAGTGTTATGGATCAGAAGTTCAGTGTGTTGAAAGTTATATAAACATTGAACCAGGAGCTGATCTCTTCCTCAAAGAACTTGCCAATTACTGTTTCAGTGGAAGTGTTGAATGATTCATGTTTCAGATTTGGGTTTAGTAGCCTGCTATATTCAGTGTTAGATTTTAAACTCAGTTCTCTGGGTGGGGAAATGCATTTTTGCTGAGGGCAGTCAGCACCTTGAGATCTTTAATTTCCACAGATAGCAGACAAATGTTGCTTGAAAATGCTGTCAGAAAGAGGTCTAACTAAACCAAAAATCTGCTGGATTTGTATAACAGTGCTTGCAATTGGTTCCTTACACTCATGGGAAAGAACAACACTGACATATTAAAGGCATTTCAGTAATTTTTGTCTGGCAGTGCTTCCTTTCTGTGGGTAAAAAATGCTGGCAGATTTATATACTCGTGCAATTAACTTCATACTTAATGTATCTTATCTTAGAGGCTGACATTCTGTGAAAGCAGCTTTTAAAATAATACTGTCACTGAAACGGTCAGCAGAAATGTCATTAATTATAGATCCCATTTTAGACTTCATTTAATTTATTATTTGGTAGTTATTTATATTTGTCTTTGGCTAGAAGAGAGTGAATTAATTCTCTCATTCTGCATTGTGTACTGGCCTCTTAATAGCACAGAAACTTTAAATACTAAAACATTTTTAAAGTGTGTGTGAAAAACTAATTAGTTAACTTTCTTTTTAGTTGTCCAGAAGCCGCTTGTGGCTTTTCCTTCTTTATTTTTTCTTTTAATTTTATAATTAGCAGCTGTTGAAATACTTCACACAAGCAGCTTCTTAACCAATAGCTGCAATCCTCAATATTGTTTTACACTGAAACCATCCAGTTACCCATGCAACTTTGGTGTGTTTAAGATGTTGCAGAATCCTCAGAATAAGCAGCCCTCTTCAGCAGCCCTTTGGGTTTCTTTATACACTTTTTTTTTGACATCTGTTTTGTCATCACTGGCCTTTAACTTGTTGATTGAAATGAATGGGGCAGCTGGAAAAGTCAGAGGAATCTGGTTGAACCTCTTCAATTTCCATCCTGGGTTTTCTAGAGGTAAGGAAGGGTTTACAACTGAAATAAATTAAAATCTTGGGTTGCCTGTGCTCTCCTCCTGCAGATCTCAAGTGGAATTGTTTATTTACCTTGAGAAATTATGGAAATATTGGGTTCTCTGTACCTGAATATTTGCTATTTCTTTTGTATTACTCAGTACAAGTTTCAAGGTACTGCTTGCACTTCTTGTTCATTATTTTATTGTTTCTTGTAAGATTTCAACTTTAAGCCTGGAAAAAGTTTTAAATGGAATTGTGATAGAAGCAGGTTGGGCAGAGCTCGTGAAAGGTGGTGTGTGAGCCTCTGGCAAGCTGGTATGCTCAAACTTCTCTGTTTCCTCTTTAAATTAGAGAGGGAATTATATTTGTTTGGGTTTGGGGGGCAGCTGACTTCAAAAAGGTTGCAAATTTGTCCCAGTGCCCGAAGGAGAAGCGAGAGTGAGGAATGCACAACAACATCAGCAAAAGGATTTGTTGGGGAGTTCGGTTCTTCAGGTGCTGTGCTTCAGGTCACTTTTCAATTCATCTTCCCATTCCTCCTCTTTCTCTCCCTCAGTCTCTGCTCCTCTTAAACCTCCTTCCTTTTGATGCCTGAAAAATTCTCAGTGGTTGTGATGTCTTCTCATGTGCTGTTCTGGTGCCTCCAGCACTGTGTTTCTTCCTGGTGCTTCCCATGCGTCACTCTGAGTGTGCCCGTTGTCCATTTCTTCTCCGGGAAGCTCTCAGTGGGATTTGTCTGTAACAGCACGAGAAACTCACACAATGGAGCCCTGTTTATAGCTTGGATATTTTGAACATGTCAAAAGCCCCCCTTTTTCACACACCCTGCGGCTGTTCCATAAGAAAATAAATTTGTTGGACACAGAGCAATCCTGGTTTGACTCCTACAAATCCACTGGCACTGCTGGCAATCAAGGAACAGGGATAACAGGGCTTTTAGAGGATGGTTTATATCCCAAGGCCTTTTTGTACACTAAATGCAAAGAAGGGGAAACTAGTTTTAGTACTATATATAAGGATTTCCTAAAGATAAATGCAATTAGTAAAATAGTGGCTTAAATTAGAGTTCATGTCTTGATTTTCCCTTTAATGGGTTTGGTTCATGTTCACTGAGTGATTAAATGAGGATTAATGAGCCCTGGAAAATATGTTAATTTACTCCACAGAATGGAATTACCTTATGATGAAACTATAATAAAAAGTGTTTATGGACTGTAAACAATATGCTCTAATCCATATCACGAATCTTGTCTCAGGGATCCATAACATGTTTTTGAGGGAGTATCAGTAGATAAACACTCAAGACAACCAGATTAATTTTTTAATGTAGAAAAATCCATGGCTGGTGAAAGCACTGTGACACTCCTCAGCAGTGATTTTGACTTTTTAGTTGGGTAAAGGCTCACAAAGCTAAAGAAACAGGAATTTCAGCCACTTTTCTGAAACTTTGAATCGAAAAATGCTCCATGAAGAGATGTACGCAAAATGTGCTGGGCTGAACAAGGTCAGTTAGATCTCCAGAAATTGTTATGTTTGCTTTGGAAATAGAAGACAAAAAATAGGGCCAGGATTAAATAAATACGCAAGAGGTAAATGCAGGTAATAAAAGCAATGCATGCTCATGCTTAGATAAAGAGGGTCAAGATCAGGATTGAACTCCAGGAGTGTTCTGCAGCTCAAGCCTTTTAGGTAGCTCATCTGTGGACCTTTACTGTGCAAGGGAATCGTTTAAATTGTGTTCTATGCGAAATGTATATTTCTTTCCACAGATCACACACTGCCTCAGCCCTTCACTGGAACCAAACCCACAAACTCTTCTGTGTGAGGGAAACTGAAGTTGTGCCCCAGGATTGCTTTGAGGAGGCTTTCAGTTAAAAAGGGTTTTTTTGCATAGAGTTTTTGGTATCTAGACATGCGATTTCTTCTTTTTTCCCCAAGATTTTGTAAAATGTAGCTGTATAATTGTCCACTAAAAAAAAAAAGTCATGCAGTTGATCTATCTCTTTCCTTGCAGCTCTTTGTGTTGTTTATATGGTTTTATTTACTTTGTGTGGTTTTTTGCTCCATGGGATGTTAACCCAGGTGGCATATCATCTTTAGCCAGTGCCCGGAAGATACAAATGGTCAAATATAATTGTTGATGCTTTAAGGAACTTGTCTGGCATTTTCTGGAACTGGACATCCCCATATTGTGTCACCCATCATCTGCTTTATACAGAGTAGCTAAGAAATAAACTGCTTTTTTTGTGCTGCGGATTTCATGTGTGACACGTGATAAGGGTTCTTTTGCCCTTTCAAGGACTACATTGACTGTTCAGCCATCTATCCCCAGATATAGATCGTGGAATCACAGAATGGGTAAGGTTGGAAGGAACTACTGGAACCTTTCTGTCCAAGCTGGGTCCTGTCAAGGACACTACTCGGGGCTGCATCCAGACAGATCTTAAATACCTTCAGAAATGGAGGCTCCACAACCCCTCGGTGAAACCCGTGGTTCCTGCTGCTCTCCACAGTCTGTGGTGTGACTGTTTCTGCTGCAATCCTGTTATCCTGAGCTTAACCAGTGTTCTCAGCCCTTCCCTCTCTGGTGGAGTACTGGGAGCCCTCAGGTACCTGCTGTCCTCTCTCGGGTACGGTTTTGTTGCAGAGCATCGCCTACCCTCAGCAACTGGTGGTGCTTTTGTCATCTTTTTTTTTGGATATGGATAGTGGATTCTGGAGGAGCAAACATCTTGGCTAATTTGCTGAGTGTAACACGTTTGGATTAGGAAGATTTCCAATATAAGCCCATGTTTATGAAGAGTGATTTATTGCAACAATTTTTTTGCTGTTAACGCTGCTGTTAAGCAATCGTGGTTTTCATTAGCAAATTGCTTTTTTTCAGCTTGAAAGCACCGTAATTAATTCGTGCTATAATTCTTTATATTGTTTGGGATTTCATTGCTGATTTTTTAATTACAGGGTGTCTCTTGGAGCAAAAAAGTTTTCAGAAAGGCTTGCATGGAAAGAATCCTGTAGAAGTTGATACACTCATCTCTGCAATCAGTTATATTTGCTGGTTATGATTTATGAGTGTTGCTGCCAGAACCGCTGTGGCAAAATGTTCTGTAATGTAGTCCTTTACTGTATTTGGGGGACAAGTAAAACCATTGCATCTTTGTTAGTTTTCAATTATTTTGGTTTTATAATAACCCATGGAAATGTAAGTAAGGCAATCTCAGCTTATCCTAAATCAAATTAAAAAGGACTTCTCAGTCAGTGTTTCCCACAGAAATGGCCACTCCAAAGTGGACAGAAAATTCCTGTCTTCTGTGGAAGTTTTCTTGCCTTGAGCTCAGCTTCTTCAATTTAGAAAGGTTTTTCTTTCATTGTCTGCTAGGGCCCATTAAGTGATACAGTGTAGCCCTAGGGAAGTCTGAAGCATTGTCAATTATCAATAATAAATAAGTTTTTAAACCAGGAAAACAACTCTATTATGTAAAATGACATTCCCAAAATTTAGCAACAGTAAAATGTTAGTGCAGAAACCACAAATGAGAAGCACAGTGTTTTTTAACTATTTTTTTTTTTTTTTAACTGAAAGTAGATCAAGGTCAGTGGTTGCTTCCCTGCTGAGCAGAAAATTGCCCAAATAGGACGTAAGGGCATATAAATTCTTCATAACTGGTTTTGATTAGATTGTCCTTTCTATCACCACACTTATTTCTGGCAGCAGTGTTTTTCCTGTTGGGGATATTTCAGTGATTTAAAACTTCCTTATATTGCTATGTTATGGTCTCGCTTCTGACACCAAAATAATGTTATGATAAACTGGAATAATATTAGGATCCCACTTCTGAAATAATGTCAAAGTGTAGGGGTAAAAGACATAAATTGATTGTTTGATGATTGATTGATTGTTTGTTTGATTATTGGCAAGTGGATTTTCCGATTTTCAAAGCAGCCTTGCTGACTTCACTTACTTCACTTGCAGTGTGGAAGTAAAACCTACAACACTTACAAACATTAGCAAGTTTGAAATCCAGCCTACTGAAGGTAAAGAACAAACTGGGATGTATTTGATGTGATGAAACTTTTGATTAAGTGGTCTGAATACAAGGAGGCTGTATCTTGAACTAAGGAAGTTTTCCTTAGCCTGAGAAATGTTTTAGTAGCTCTCTCACAAAGTTAGGTCAGGTTGTGAAGTCTGAAGTCTTTGTTGAGCTCTTTTTCTTCTCCAGCTACACTGTTTTTCATTTTACTGCTGTTGAGTATTGTATACATTTCTGTGCAGGGTTTTATACTCAGAAATGGGCTTTGATTTTCAATTTAAAAAAAAAATATTTCTAAGTGCCTGGTGTTTGATTGCAGCATATACACTAAAAACTGGAGTCTCAGGATGTCATATGCTATTGGATTTTACTGGTACCAGGATCTAGTTTTGGTCCCCAGAGCATGCTGAATACTTTCTTGCCACCATTACAAACATAATATTTAATTTCTAAATAAGAGCTAATCAGCAGTTTTATTTGGTTTTTAGACAACTTTGCTACTGCCTGTTTTTTACCCTTAATGCTGAAAGGTTGTTGAAAAATTCAATCCCAGATTCCCATCCAGGCTTCCTCAAAGCACAGATTTTCAGCTCTGTGGAGGCACTCCGTGTCTGAATGGGGATCTTATGCTTCAAGCTAAAACCTGCATTTGTAGTGTGACTAAATAAAGCAAATTTAGATTGTTTGCAGATTGCTGGCCATGATGAAGGAGCACTGAAAACATTTGAACTGCTTTGCTTTGGCATCAATCTGTTGTGTAAAGAGGGAGCATATGGGCAGATCACGCAGGCCCCTTGGCTATTGCTGGCACCCCAGCAGGTTTCTGATCAGGGATGTCTGATACCCACACGTGCTGATGAGGAGCCCTTCAGGATTTCCACTCCTCTCACAGACAGCTGGGATAGCAAGATATCCAGATAAAATATATGCATATGGAAATGTTGGGTTTTTTTTTTTCCCTTTAACAGCAGACAAACAGTCATAAGGCTGTTGGTTTGTGAGATGGAACATATTCTACTTTAACATTTGCAAATGCAAGAGCTGTGATCTCAAAAACAAGGACAAATTGTGGGTACTTTTTGAGCTTAGCCTGCTAGTGCTTTTAACAGAAGTTTCTAGCAGCTTTAACAATTTCTTATACACAAATTTTGGATATAGCTGCTCTAGCCAACAGCATGCAGACTGTGTGTTCTAATGCAGTCCAAATTTTAATTCAGTCTTAGCGAGATACCTTGGTGATAATTTTAATCATGGTCGAGCAATGGCACTCATCATTTGCTGAACCACAGAAAACATCTTATTCTGAGTAGACTTTACTGGTTTTTCCTTTGTGGCAGGTAAAATCTTTTGCCATTACTGGCAAAAATGGCTGGTTCCTGCTGCCAGGATTCTGCATCCACTGCCATCAGATTTCACTCATACATATTCCTTTTCTCTGTGGAGTTTTGCCATGGATGAGCTTTATTACTTGGATAATAAGAGCACCAGATATGTACTAAAAATGGGATATTGCCACAAGATAGGTAGGGCTTACCAGGGAAGTGAAAGAGAATTAGTTTCTGGTCTTGCAGGTCAGAGACTATTAAAATATTAAACTAATAATATGCAAGGAAGAAGAAAAATTGTTTTCATATTGCTGGTTTTAAACCATTTGAGTAGGCAGGACCACATCGAGCTGGTTCATGTAAGGATGGATTTGAGAGCAAACTGCAGGGATTCAGTGTCCCAAGTTTCTGGTGGTCACACACTTTGCTGAAGTCGTGGCTGGTGTAGGTCCAGCACAGTCAGCAAGGAGGCTGCTGCTCTTGATCCCTCTGAAAAATAGTATTGATTTGGTCCCCATTTCTTTGCCCTCCAGCCAGGGCTGCAATTTCAGTGGGCTGCTTTAAAATGGTTTGCTTTCTAATGGAAGTTGTGGTTTTGCTCTTGAAGTTGTTAGGCACGGTGGTGTGGAGCTAAAATTCAGGGGATGGTTTGAGATTGCCTGTTCTTTCTGAAGGACAGCATGGGGAGAGAGCTGCTGAAAAAAAATGACAAGGAAAGGGCACAGAAAAGTAAAAGGGGTAGAAGCTGTTGTGTGTTGTGCTCCAGAGGGAATGGCTTGCTGAGTGAAGCCCTACAGGGGGTAAAGAGGAAGAAGGAGTAAAGAGGTTTGGGTTGATTTTGAGAGAGAACAATGATTCAGGGAGCAGCTAGAGACTTACCAAGGGTCAAAAGCAAAAGGTGTGATTTCAGAAGTTGAACTTTTGTTAAATAGTCTTATTTTGAGCAAAGGAAACAGGAGTCCTGGAAGGAGAGGAACACGTAGTCCCATAAGAGCATTCTTTGGCAAAGGGGTTGTTGAATTAATCTGATGTGTTGCACAAGAAAAAGCTCTAATCCATCTCTTGTATGTGTCCTCAAAACCAAACAAATGTAAAACAGTTTCTTTTGTGTGTTATTTATAGCTGTCAGTCCTTGCAGCACACTGCTCCTCTGTGATAACCTTCGGCTGCACTTTGGCTTTTCGGACTCTTAGGAATTCTGAGGAACAAGCTTTCTTCTACATCAGCTCTTAACTTTGGTTCCTGGCACGCTATCCACCCGGTGAGGCTCAGACCACTGAGCTCTGCCACACTGCTGCACAAGAAGCAGATGTCTTGGGGAGGGAGTTTTCGGCCTGCAAGGGACTGCAGGCTGTTCTGAGGTTTGTTAATCTTATTAGTACGTGTTTTAAGGTGGCCAAGAAAGAGATCTTTTTCGATTAAAAAGAAAAGAAACTTTTTTTGTGGGTAGTGTGTGAGAAAGTGGAATGTGAGAGCAAAATGACTCCATGGTTCTGTTTGAAAATGACAGTGAAATAGGATGATGGAAAAGGAGCAAATGTAGTTTGGGTATATGTCACGTGCTCACTATCTCCATTAGATCCCTCATGGGTCCAGCTCCATGACGAGGATTGTTACTGAAATTTGTTCAGCATATTGCTGTGGATATATCTGATCCATTGTCTTTCCTGTCCCTGAGCCTTCTTTACAGCCCATCAGTTCTGACTTGGAGATGATTTCCAGACATTACATGGCATAGCAAAATAAAGCCATTTTAAAGTTGAGTTGGAATGGGCAAAACCTTCATAACACGGTGTAAGAGCTTTCATGTAGCTTAGTTGCCTTTGTTAATTAGCAGGTGAGTGCTGTGCCACAAATTAATCCTTACCATGCATAGATTTTATTTCAGTTTGGGATAAAATCAAGATTTCATTACAAACTCCTGATTTTACTAATGTGTCAAGTTCTCAGTGAATGACAGTACAGATGGGAACCCAAAGTTTCTGCCCACCTGGTAAAGTCATTGTGGTTTTGTTGCCTCATTTGCTTAGAGAATGTTTTGAGACCTGTTCCCTTGTTAGTTCCTGTTTTATTTATTCATGACAAAGATCCATGCATTGGTTTAGAATCAACCTCACACTAGCTTTTTCTTTCACTCAGAGCACGTGGTTGGGTTCTTCTGAGCACTCAGTTAATTTTCCAGATGAGTCTGTTTGGTCACTGGCTGTCTGATGCTGTTTAACCAGGACTTATGAATAAGGAATGTGGACCTTTCACGTGTTCGTAATCTGCTCACAGATGGTTCTTGTGACTGTGATTTTTTGCAAAATTGATCAGTCTTAAAACATTTATCATTATTCCTGCTATGTTCAGTGCCCAGACCCACAGCATTTTATTCCCAGGTTGGAGCTGTAGGGTTGTAGCGGGTAGGCAGATACTTCCAAACAGAATGGACCAGGTTATTAAAATTTTCAATAACTATGGCATGATCTCAATGAGAAGAAAAGGTACTGGAAGCAGAGATTTGCTGTATGCCTCTTGATCAAAAGGTAATTCCCGAGTTGTTCAAAAGCATGGTTAATTGCTGCTTTAATTATAGAGCCTGGTTATATTTCACAGCAATTTCAGATCCTAGCAGGCTGAAGCATGGTGCAAATATGTTCCCTGAGATTACAGGACACAAGTAAAAAATCATCACCTTAATAACTTTAGCTTCCATTTTTCTGGTGGCATTCTGATGGCCCAAGTTTTTAACGTTTTTCTATTTATAGAAATTTTGTCTATTTTGTCATGTGGTTTACTGGGAGTTTTTAATGGATTAATTATAATATAATCAACAAGTGATTGTTGGACACATGTTACATCAGGTGGGAGCAAAGGAGTAAATCAAAATCTCTGGTTGAACTTTTTAACATTCATAAAATGTTCCCTGAAATTGATTTGGGAGAAATGGCGTGCACTGGTTCCCAGTTCAGCACCTCTACACTTCCTCCATAATATGCTTATGTATTTTTAAAATCTTTCCCCAATAGAAACATATCCTTCAAAATAAAATCCAGTTATTTCTGCATTTATGCATTTATGCACTAACTTGTTTATAGAGAGTTTGAGCCCATCTCCTTAATTCATAGGGTGCAATTTGAGACCACTTAGACTGAAGTCTTTAGATGATTAAAATTGCTGCATCTAGCAATCAATTGCTACTAAACAGGCTACACACAAAGAAAAAATAATTTGCTCTCAAAGAAATTATGTGAAATTTAGATCTCAGTACTTGATTAAATGAGAAACGTCCTAAGTGGATCTGGAAGGATCACAGAGCCATAGGTAGGATTGAGGAAGAAGCTACAACAACTGCAGGAAGTGAAACCCAAATATTTGTAAGGAATGAAGATATAAATCCACGTCAAAATATCATAGCAGAGCTAATGAGCAGAGTGCAGGCAAGGTAGTAGACCTCTCAGGGGTAAAGAATGGCCTTCCTGTGAGGAAAAAGTTTTATCTTGCATAACTTGAACTGCTGAACAAAAATTCCCAAAATGTCTCAGGCAGCAAGAGCCGCAGGCTATGCTTATCCCTGGAGATGAACACGGGAACAGTGAGGGCACAGCAACACCTCTGTGACCTGTGAGGAGCGAAGGAAGCTGTGCCCCACTTTCCTTGCTCATGCTTAGATGCATTCTCCAAAGAAAGGGATTAAGGATGTGGGAAATAAATGGACGTTGAGGTTATTGAGGGTTTCAGAGACGCTGTGATGTTTTGAAAATAATTTTGAAAACATATAAACAATCCCTGACCCTTTTTAGCGTTTGAGAGGCTATCATCACATTCTTTGCCTGTGTAACAAAACTAGATAGAAGATAAAATTATTTGGTTTTCCTGACTTGACTGTTATTATTTTCAGAACTACTGTGAGGATAAAACCATAGCCTATTATTTAATTTCAAATCAATGAAAAGAAAGCGAGATAACAGTTGCATGTGATGTCTACAATAGACTTATATCTTGCCTGTTTTGAAAAAAATCTCGAGCCTGAGATAGCTGGCAGAATCCAAACAAAGGGTCCCCTGCATTTTATGAGAAACAGTCTCACTCTCTCTGATTAGGCCTGTTCTTTTCCGTTTGAGCAGACACATTTATCTATGCCTGATGCATACTAACAGAAAAGATTTATACTCTGGAACAAATCTGGGAGCTGACAGTTGTTTCATGTAGTATCTGTATCCATAATGGCAAATCAGTGTTAAATCTTGAATCGTGGTGTCCTTTGGCTCATGCTTAGCTCCTATTACTCTTAATAGGAATTAAGTGTGTTAAAAGGATACAAAATTCTCTGATGTGCTGTTTTGGAGGCCACAGCTTTTAAATGCTGTGCTTTGTGGAGTGGCTTTTCTATTTTGACCAATGGTGAAGAGCTTTTGTAGCATTACCCCTGCCTGCATTTTGAAATACTAGGCACAAGTAATTGTTTGCTATGAGAAGATAATGTTGCCATCATGGCATTTTCTGTAGGGGATGTATGAAGTGCAAATCCTTTGGAAGGGCAAAGCCTCAGCAGAGGAGAATGTGCACAGAATTCTCACAGCACCCCTGAACACTGCCACCATCAAACAGGAACTCCAAACTCTTTTCTCCTCAGTACTTTTGTTCAAAGCTCTCCCTCAGGGCAGTCATGGGAGCAGGGGAAGAGGTAGAAAGACTTCTCTCAGTCCTTTTTCTGGCTGCCTGCTTGGGTTTTGCCTTTAATCTCTCTGTTTCTCTTTGATGCAGGTATGTAGGCAGTTCCACTGAACAGTACGGAGAGAAGTCCTTGTTATTTACCTGCCTTCTCCACCTGCTTTCTCTTTGGGCCTGTCACAAGCATCAGTGCTGAGTGCAGGGTGCAGTGGGTTGCTTTTTTCAGCACTCTAGTGGCAAAGAGGAGGCTAAAGGCCTTCTTGTCCTTCTCAGAAGTGAAATGGAGAACCTAAATTCCTGTGTGATGCACCTGACCTGTGGAAATGTTACAGCCGTAGGTCCTGTGCACCTTGAAGGTGCTAATCATCAGCAATTCTCTCTTTTTTTTTTTTAATGACAAAATCTGTTACATTTTTAGGTTGCTAAATATTGCCTATATAACCTGAGGCTTGTCTTTCATCAAAATAGAGTTTGATTTGTCAGATTCAAGCTACAGTTTATTCCACATTTCTTGCAAGTGTTTAACTAGGCATGTGTTGCTCTGTGCAGTACTGTGTTTTGTGACACCTTGTGTCAATCTGCTGACAGAGTTTTGGGGTGATTGGCAGAAAAAATTATAGAGCGTCTTTGTTCTTTTTTTTTAACTGATGAAAACCGCAAGCTTGTGTAAAAATATTTTTCAAGGGTAAATGGCTGGTAATGACAGGAAGAAGGAAAAAGTTACAATCAAGATACAGAGTGATTCAGGAGATCTGTTAATATTCTAGACCCCTTGGAGAACTGAAATCATTAAATACCTGTTTTAACTCAAACTTGGAATTTTAATCCTTTTCCCCATACTTTTATGGCATCTATTAAGAAGCAGTAGTTTAAGTCCAGTTAAACAGTTGTGACGTCAATTTAATCAGTAAAGAGAGAACTCACAAAATTTACTTGTGGGTTTGCAACTGAGGCTTTGAGAGATGTTTGCATTGTGAACCAACACAAGCTGCAAATTGTGAATAAGGCTTTTTGGTGTTTAATTTAAAGCAGTTACCTCAGAGATCGATACCAGCATGGCTCCAAGAAGTGTGGAGTTTGTCAGGTAGTTTCTTTATGGTCTTGTGGACTACACTGAGTCTCATTGTCTGGTGCTCTGCACTGTTGTGAATCAACTCCTCAGTTGGTTTAGTTGGCTAAAGAGACACCCAGCACATCTGCTGAAGCTCTAAAGCTGTTTTTAAAGTAAAATGCAGACCTACCTGGAGCCAGGTCATGTCTTCACCCCTGCACCTACAGGGTCAGAGTGCTCTCTTCTCCTTTCCCTGATTTCAAAGTCACATCAGTTACACAAAGTGGTTGAATAAAGCCTGCATGGGTTACTACATGGAGACTTGCCTCTATCTACCTTCTAGGTGTCCCTGTGTCCCCAGGGTGTTTTGTTCAGACTGGGATATCTTTTACGCGTCCTCCCTGCCTGGGAAGTATCTTTTGCAGTCCTAGGGCTTTTGAGGGGCAACTTGAAGAGATTTCAGTGTGGAGAACTTGGAGGTTTGTCTTTCTGATCACCTGAACATGTTGATCTTGGACCTCATCCATTTAATCTTTTAATCCACCTGTGTGTCACTTTGCCTGCACCTTCTTGTCACAGCCTGTGACCTGTGGACTGGACCCCAAACCAGACCCCTCGTGCTGTATAAACCCCCCAGCCCCAAACAGGGCTTTTGATAGGGCATTGCCCCACAGGTTTCTCTGCCTTGAAACACATCCCATTTTCAGTGGCTGCCGTGAGTTATTTGAACACATTTCTTTTGTTCCTCAGGACTGTGAGCTGCTGTAATTAAAACTACATGTGACACAGTTATCTGTCCAGCATTTAGAAGAAAAATACAAATTTCCAATCAAAAGGCTCATACAACATTTTGGCAGGGAACGTGCACGTTCCCTTTGAAAAACCATTCTGTTGTGATTTGAAACCACTATTTACTGACATCCTCCTGTACAACCTGATTCAACCAACAGTGTTGCAGCAGAACTTGCTTTCTGAACTCAAACCACTATGACCACACAATTCCAATTTGTTTTGTTCAACAGCACACATTCTTTTAATATACCCTGTTAAAAATAAATGTGCCTTGTCATTGCTTCTGGAGCAAGTCAGGCACGCCACCTGTATCAGTTTGCATTTCAGACGTGTCCCAGTGTGTGCTTCAGTTGCTGGTTGTGTGCAAAGTTCCAGAGGGGTAAATTTGGGAAAAAAAGTAAAACTACTGCTCGAAGGATATTTTTTTATTCCTCTGGAGTGCAGTATTTTCAAACTATGAGGAAAATACCTTTCAGGAAAATGCTGTCTCTTGGGAGGAAGGAATAAAATAATATGAAATTATAGGAAACTAGAAAAATATCAGCATCTCACGGGATATGGGATCCCACAGGAGCTCTGAAATAGTTCCTTTCCAGAGCAAACTTATCGTGTTTGAGGATACGCCTGTGGAATACATGAAGTTAGAGGAAGGGATTTTGGGAAGTCAGCATGTACATTTAAATGAGTCATCCTTAGAGACAGAGAGGAAATTTCAGGAGGGAATTCATTAAAGTTCCTTTGTCTTTCATGTAATAAACATCCCCACAAAGCTGTGTCACGGATTTGTCCAAGAAGCTTTCCTAAGCTTGCTTGCCTTGTTTGTTTAGTATGGAAAGATTATCAACCCTATTTGTTCTTTATGTACTGGAATGTTATAATATCAGCGTTGTTAGTAAATACATGTTGCATATTCCTGTCCTCTTGGGAGGAGAGATACATGTTTAAAAGGAAAGAGTTATATGTGGACACCATTTTCTCAATTCCACTTCTTGGTTGGAAAGAAATGTTTCAACCACGAACCTATTTCCATTAATTTTCTTAATTCTTCCTGAGAAGAACCTGAAAAGCCATGAAGATTCAGAAAGGTAGAGAAACAGGGACTTGATGATCTTGGATAAACAGGTAACATCAGAATAGCCTGAATGTTGAGGGAATGTAGTCACATTTTAAGCCTGGAGCCATCAGTGTGCGCACTTTCTCCTTCTTACCTCATTTTTGGAGAGCCCTGCAACCTTTCCTCGCCCCCTGGTAGGAGGATGGATGGTGTGTGTACTTTACACTTGGCTTGGTGGATTCTGGTGCTGCTGAGAGGGGAGAGGTCTGGGTGGGAATATTGCTTTAGGAAAAGGTGCCAAGGCTGTGTTTGACGTGAAGATTACTGAAAACAAACATTTTTGAAAAAGCAAAGGTTTTGCTTCCACTCCAAAGCTTTGCTTATAAAATAAAATGTATCTATTAAATACTTTCTGTCTTGTAGGAAATAAAGATCCTGAAAGACAACTTCTGCTCCTTTTTAGTGTCAGTGAGAGACTTTATGAAGAGCAGTGTTCAAGAGTAAGTATTTCAGCAGTGTTCAATAGCCTATCTAGGAAAGAATAGGGATCAAAGGTTTATTGTCAAACTGTTGCAAATTTGGGCCAGTTCTTGTCTGTAGATCTCTGACTCTTTTGTTTCCACAGAAGTTAGCTCTGTATTCAGATTTACTGGGGGAGGGTGGGTGTTTTTTGGGTTCTTTCAATGCCTGCGAGTGTCAGAGGTTCAAGGATCAATGTCCTTTTAAATTCTGAAAGACAAACAAGTTTACATCTTTTGAATATGCCTTAATACAATTGTTCTGATACAATAATTGAAGACCCCCTGTTTCTAACCAAGCCATATTTCTAATCCGTGCTCTTTTCTGAGGTGCTTGTCTGCACCTGATTTTGTTCTATCTGGCAGCACCTGTTTTCTCCAGAATTGTTTTTCTGAGTCTTGGGGTCTTAAAATTATTCTTTACTTTTCTTTCCTTCCCAAATTTTTTCTCCATGTGGTTTGCTCATTTCTAATCCTTAATTTCTAGTGAATTCTTTTAATGGTGTCTTGAGATGTGATGATAATGGTGTCTACAGATAGAGAAGGGAAAACAGCAGCTTTAGGTGTGGGTTTCATCAGTAAAAAATAAAAAGAGAGTGTTTAGAAAAAGCACCCAGTGCAATGTGACTTTTGATGTGATAAAGACATTTGGTAAATATCTAAATCGTGCCAGGGGTTTAGAACATACTTGGCCTAATGTAGGGCAGGATTGATACACAACAGTGTCCCAAAAGAGTGACTGCCAGCACTCATTTTTAGTTTTTGGAAAACACTGCCATTTTGGATTAAATCCACCAGGAGCTTACTTTCAATGTGAGTTTTACATGGCTCTTCGCAATTCCAGGTGAATTTAAACCAAACCTATGTTAGTGTCTTTATTGTTGCTGTATTCCAGGCTATGCTTTACTTCTTGTAAAGTTTTCCCAAGGCTCAAATTGTTGCTGGCCACTTCTGGCCCAGGGCAGGAGAATGATCTTTACATGACATGTAGTCATCAATGCCTCCTTTATGCGCGACCTCTCTGCAAGCTCAGCTTACTTTGGGGCAGGTGGGGCAAAAAAGGTTAGAAATCTGGTGTGGGGAAGTGTTTTCTTCCTTGTGGACAGTTCTGGGTCATGAAATGTGGAGTTGTACCTTCAGCGAACTTTGAACTTTCTGTTGTTAGATTTTTTTTTTTTTTTTGAACTCAAGAACAGAAGATGTAGAAGTTATGATTTATTTATTTATTTTTTTTAGGATCTGGGAAATTGCCTCAGGTGATTATAGCCATTAGTCAACTGCAGCAAGAAAGGCTTGGGAGTCTTTTTTTTGAAGGAGGCTTGGAAAAGGGATAAAAAGCTGCCTGAGTTTATTAAACACAAATCTTTGTAAAAAAAACCTGAAGAGTGGATGCAATAAACTCTCTCTTTTTTTTTTTTTTCAGATGTGGGAAATCTCAGGGATTTTAAACTGTCTGGTACCAAGCACTGCATAGATGATCATTAGCTGAGTTGAAGAAATTGCAGATTAATATTGTTGTGGCATGGTGAAAACAAGCTAAAGGAAATTCACCAATGGTCTGTGTTAAAAAAGTGAGTAGGAGAGGAGGGAAATTCTATGTAATGTTTCCCTTTAGACTGGCACAAAAAATGGGGGTGTAATGACATATAGAAGGAAGTAGGAAGGGATGAAAATAAAATACAGGAAGAACTTGCTAGTAAGACATTACCTTTCATTTTTGACTGGTGTTTTTTGCTGTATCACTTTTGGGGTATCATCAGGGGGCACACCAGGTATTTTTGTGGTCAAGATAGGAAGAGAAAGAGACTCCTTGGGTTTACATCCTCTACATGTTATTTCATGTACTTCCCCCTCCTGATAACCCTCCCTTCTTAAAGAAATAATTTTGTTTTCATGCTTTCCTTTTATAAGACTCTTTCCACCATCTCCAGATAATCCATCTGTCAGCTGTTGACCTTAGCAGCAATTGTCAGATTTAATGTGCAGAAGTTCTTTATGTGATTACGAAGCAAAATATCGGTGCAGGATTCTGGTTAAAAGAAAAATAAAAGGATAAGTTTTGATTATTATAATAAATTATACATAATAGAGGAGTTGGGACACATCAAGGAGAGTCTTTGGTTTGTCTGCAGACTAGTTGCCTTATCTCTAGTATATAGAGCTCATAGCTTACAGCTTGGGATGTTTTGTTGTTGGTTTGGGGTTTTTTTTGATCCTTTCTATCTCATCTTCCCCAGAGTAAGATTCTTGCTCTGTTGCATCACCTCTCATTCAGCTTTGTTACTTACTTAAAAACGTCATGACAGAAAAAAATACATCTTATTACTGTCCTGTTTTCTTCTTTTGTTTAAGGTTTAGCCTCAGTTAAAACCTTACTGGCCCTTTTCCAGCTGAGTTTTAGTACTTTATGTGTGTGGTTTTGAGTGCCATTATATAAAAAGGATGTAAAGCTGTTAGAGAGCATCCAGAGGAGGGACACAAGGATGGTGAAGGAATGGTGAGGAAGTCACACAACGAGTGGCCGAGGTCACTTGGTCTGTTCAGCTGGAGAAGAGGGGACTGAGGGGAGACTTCACTCAGTTACAGCTTCCTTGTGAGGGGAAGAGGAGGGGCAGGCACTGGTCTCTTCTCTGTGTGACTGAGACAGGACCCAACAGGCCTGAAATTGTGTCGGGGAGGTTTAGGTTGGATATTAGGCAACAGGTCTTCTCCCAGAGGGTGTTTGGGCATTGGAACAGCTCCCCAGGGAATGGTCACAGCACCAAGCCTGACAGAGAAGGGTTTGGACATTCAGACACAGGGTGTGATTTTTGGGGAGTCCTGTGCAGGGCCAGGAGCTGGGCTTTGATGGCCCCTGTGGGTCCCTTCCAACTCAGGATATTCTGTGATTGTCTCGATCCTACCTTAATCACATGGAAACAAACAACAGTTTGTTTTGTAACAGTTTCATAAACTCTGATCTTGTGTTGTAAAACTGGGAGGCTGAATTCATCCCAAGTGAGACTGGACAGAACAACAGAGAGGCTTTGCACAGGAGAGATTTTCTCAGCCTGGCAGGGAATGCCGTGGGCTGACCGTGTTGAAATGGTACTACCCTGTTGTATAAACTACCCCAGAGTGATCAAAGCAAGTTTCCACTTGGTCTTCTTGAGGGGGACCAGCTTGTAACACCAGCCAAGAGAGGAACATGAGGAATACATTTCACTGTTTTATTCCAATTCATAACCCCTTTGGGAGAGAAGGGAATGTTTGCCAATTGCTTAACATCCAGGAGAAAAAAAAAACCCAACCAATTGAACAAAACCCCAACCAAACAAAAAGATGAACCACCAAAAAAAAGCCAAACCAAACCACTACGTTTTGGTGTTTGCTTATGACAGCAGGAGATAAAATAAGATGGACACTCTTTGGCTGAATGGACATTCAGAAGATGAGCCTCTGCTTTCCTACCTCTGACAATGTGTTTCGTGACTGTCTGAGCAAGGACTGAGTGAGGAAAGGATTGTGGCAGTTCTTGCAGGGTGGCCTTCACTTAGCAAAATTAGAAAATTCAGTAGGTGTGCTCAGAATTCTTATTTCGCTGCACACTGTACTTACTTCTGTGGCACTCCGCTCTTGTGATGGGAATGTGAGCTCCCTGGGGGTTTGAGTCAAGATGGCAAACTGCAGGTATTCCTTCTTGAAGACTTAAAGCCAGTGTAGTAACTACAGGTGTCACTGCATTCATTAAGCATTTAATTCCTGGTTTAATGAGTGTAACATTTGGGTTTATCCACACGTTTTTATTCTCACCGAACTGAGAATCTAAAGGATTAACAGGATGGGCACCAACTGTAGTACCTTTTATTCTCATGCTTTCAATTTGCATTTTAACTCCAGCTCTGCTTTAACACTGATAATGCACAAAGCCCAGTGATATTATTACACTTTGACACTGAATTACCAGATAAATGACTTGTCAGAGTTCATTTATGTTTCTGAATGTTTGGCAAAGAGTGACAGCCGCATGGAGCTTATAATTCAGCGATGCATTATCTCAATGAAGGAAAGCAGCTTCCCCTGAAAAACAAAATCTTGGGGGTCTAGATAAGGTGGTTTTAGATTAAAAATGTGATTGTGTGCCAAATAAGAGGATTAGTTCTAGAAGTCAGATAATTCCAGAGGAAAGGAGATACAGGGACTTGCCTCCTTTTGAGCTAAGAGCAGAATTTTGGATTATCATCAGGCACGTGTACTGGAAAAAGTTTTCTCCCCTTTAAAGAGGAAAAGGAATAAAGTTACTGATATTGTTCAAATCCGGTTTCGTGTTCAGTGTGTTCTGGTTTGCACTTTTTTGATATCTGTGATCTCTGCTCTCTGCCAGTCAACGTGATGTGACTTTTCAAAATATCTGAGAAAGAATGAAGGCAGCGAGTAATTTAAAAACTTGTGATGGCACACTGATGCAAAATAAAACTTCTATATTTCAAATTCAGCATCCTTTATATGTGGGGGAGATTTATTTCGTTTCCAGGGGAGAAAAAAGAAACACCTAGCAAAAACTAAGGAAATCCCTGCTGTCTCTCCTGGTCTTCTTGGCATCATTTCTTGTATCACCTCAGGGTTACTTTGCCAAAACCTTTGTGTGCACTGAATATTATCTGTATTTTAACATTTCTTAGTTCTCCCAACACTGGTAAAATTTTGGATGCTGTTCTACAGCCTTTGGAATGGGAGAATCGTGCTGATTCTGTCTGCTAAAAACACCCTCTGATTACTGGATTTTCAGCCTTAACTATATTAATTTGCAAAGAGAATTTTATAATTATGTATATTCATCACTTCAATTCACAAAAGATGTGTGGCATGTGGAAATTAGAGCTCTAGAGATAAGAAACTTCCCCTCCCCCACCTAGGACGTGTAATTAGAGGTGCTCATTTAGTGGATCAGTTCTCAATTATCCGTTAAGTGTAAGTATTTGAGTTAGATATGTTCTTTTGTCTAACGTGACTGAACATAATTTAGCTTGGAGGATGTGAGGTGCTGGCTGCTGAAAGCAAACTGACAGATGACATTTCTTATACATCGTATTTCTGAACATGAAACTCGCTACGCGTAGCCCATGTTTATCCTGAAAGGGAGCTGGGAAGTCAAAGCAGAGCTAGGAATATATAGCATTCTGTAGGGAATTCTTCCAGGGACGTGCTGGGTAGTTTCAATTTATTATAATGAGGTTTTGGTGCAATAAATACACATAGTAAATTGCAGAGGAGGCATTGGACAGGATTGATGGTGGCTATAACAAAGCTCTGTTTATGGATAGGTACATAAAAAAGATCAGATACTGCCACTCTAATTCAGACACCCTGCTGCTGAAAGAAAAATCTCTCTCAGAGTTGGATCACTGGAAAAAAAGGAATCCACACAAACCTGTTTGTGTGCGTATTTATGTGAGTTTTCTGCTTTGTTTGGTTTTAATTTCCTGTAGTATATATGGGCTAATTTGTAAATGCTTTCACTTACTGGTGAGTGTCTGTCTTTTGTTGCTTTAATATTTTAAACCGTGGCACTTGCTAATGCCTTGTACTTACTTGCTCAGTTTCACCCTCATTTTTTAAATATTCTGAACACCCAGTAAATGACATTGCTGGAAAGTTTAACTGAAGTTTAGTAATGCAGAGGAGTCTCTGGAAAAGAAGCTAGAGGGTGAATTTAGAGCACACACGTGGCTCTGTCACATATGATTTGTCTGGTTGGGTTTTTTTGTTCCATTGGGTGAGAGCAGGGAAAGGGTTGTGTTACCCAATGTAATAGGTGGAGGTACAACCTTCTCAGCTTCAGGAGATCTTGAGTACCACCAGTCTCTAAAATCCCTTATTTAAGGGACAAGGCATGAGACTTGGGCAGCTAGTGCTAGTGGAATGCTCCCAGAAAGGTCAGTCTGGTTTTGGGTGATGTGATTTGCCTCAATCCTTTCTTGCATGTTCCTCCTTATTGCAGGTTTATCTTGCCTAAAACATTAATTTAGATTTCTCTTATAATCCTTATTGTCCTTGGGGATGTGTACTAAGCCGTCTGGTTGCTAATCTATTAATCTTATTTGTAAATGTTTAAATATTGGACTGCACCCTTATCACAAAATTCACCCAACACCAGATAGAACATGGAGTGCTGGATAATGAATTTAACAGCAAAATCAGCACCTGTGCTTCTTTTGCATATTGCATGTATATGATTTTTTTTTTTTCAGAGTTTTCAATGTCAAAGTTTTATACTCTAAACCAGATGCTTATGTCTATAAAGCAAAGTTTTAGGCTGACAGCCTAAAGTTCACCTTAGAAAATGCAGGAAACCACTTATCCCTTCTTCTCACCAGTTTATACCCTCTGCTTTTCCTCTCTGACGTTGCTGGTTGGCAGCATCAAACTGAACGAACGGCAGCCATTCCCAGCTGAAAAATGCTGCTTCTGCTTGAGAATAAAAAAGCTGCTGAGTCCTGGTTTGTACCCCCCCTTTAAATGAATTGACCTAGAAACAGATTCCCTGCTTACTTCACACAGAGGTGCTCGTTGTAGCTGAGTGATGAAAACAGCAGCAAGCTGGGAATTCACCCCGCGCCTTTCTGCACTCTTTTGGGGTGAACTCAGGGGTTCTGGGGTCAGTAAAGCCTGCGGCAGGGTGCTGGTATTGCACTCAAGGCCTCCAGTTCTGGGCTGCGCGTGGCACTGGTTCAGACTGGGCTCTCAGGGGGGTGATCAGCTTGCACAGTTCAAGGATTTCTCAGCTAGAACTGTGTCAAAGCAAGGGTCTTCTGTGATGGACAAAAACACATGGACATTTTGGCTCAGAACACTTGGCGTTTTGATAAAAATCTGACTTGTATGAAAGGATGTAAAGCCTGAGGTGCTGTTAAAACCCTGGAATTATGGCCAGTTATTGTGTTCTCCGCCCCAACCCCTCTCTCATCACTTAGTTTAAAACCAAGCTTTATCAGTAGATTTATTTTTCTTTCCAACCCCCTTTCATACCATAGATATAAAGCAGAATAATTAAGCTTTTTACTGGTCATTTGCTGTTGTTTTGCACAGATTTATTTCAGCTAAGTGGCTTTCAAGTGTATGCAAAGAATGATAAGAGAAGGTTTTACTCGAGCACTTAAACTATAAACCATCTGTCTGTGAGATGTGGGGTTGGTTTCCCATCAAGTTTTAAAAAAACTTACTGATTGCTTAAAAGCAGGATGAAGTAGGGCATGGTCTAATATTCCTAAATAGGTTTGTCATGGCTGCAGGAAGTTTTAATTCTGAAACTGGGCCTTCACTTCTGCTTGGTGCATTTGCATTTTTCATATGTCCAAAGTCAGACTGGGCTGTATTGAGGGTGGGGTAAAAGTAAAGTGCTCGAGTTTATGCTCATCTGTGCCACAGGTGACTCTTTCTTTGTTATTAATCGGCTTGGAAACCTTTCTTATGCTTTTTCTTCTCTTGCTTTATTTCCATGGGCTTTCATGTGTAGATGCACATCCTCCACAGTAATAAACAAATTCATTTTTCACCATGCAACTCAAATAATGGGGAGGCTTGATGCATGGCTATGAAAAGAAAGGATGGATTTCTTTCTCTTTGGATATAATATATGTGTTATATATTATATTTGGATGTGTATCTATTTGGATATCAATTGGAATATTTGGATATAATAGATATAAAATAAATACATGTATAATATAAAATTCCTTCATATAATTATCTAATTAGGGCTAATCCACGATATGTGGATGTCCTCGCGTAAATGTTCTTTCCATCTGGACGTCGATGACGCAAGATATTGTCCCTTTCCATGTTCTCCTACTGTAGTTACCTTCTCCAAACCTGTGCCATGCTTCTAAAGAGAAATATGAGAAAAAAGTGTTTTTATTCCCCAGAATAATTCACTATTTGTAAGGGTGAGGCATATGTTTATATACCTTCTATGAATATAGAATCCTAGAAAGGCGTTTAAGAAGGTGGAGGTGAGCCAGTGGCTCAAACACCTGGATCTGGCCTTGTCCAGGGTTTGGTTCCTGCACTGCTTGCTCAGACTTGCACCTCTGGCTTGGCAAGTTGGCATCAAAGTGAGTGAAAATTTGAAAGCAATGGTTATAAGCATTTTGTAGCCTGTCCTGGCAGTTATCCGGGGTGGAAATTACTGATTGGCGTATTTTGGAAAGCAGTTAGGCGAGTATCCGGGCTTAAGGGGAAGAGCACTCTAATATGTAACAGCTGAAAGACAGAGGCTGTTTGCAGTTCATCTGAAAGTACATGGCAGTTTTGCAACCTTCATTATGACAATTTCACCACAGGGAAAAAAACTCTCATTATGTGAGCATTGACATGCTTTGATTAAAATTTTAAATGTGTGTGACAAGTGCAAATTTTCCCACATTTACCAGCATGTGGAGAACCTGCAGGGGGTCTGAGGACCTTTTCTGACAGATGAATAAAGAGGATTTTACTAGAACTTCTTAATGAAGATGTTATATCTTCAGTCTCAAATTTAACTTGAACTCTAGTTCCCCTTACACTTACCAGAAAAGCGTGTGGATTTCAGCTTCCAGAAAACAACTCTTCATGCACTTGAAAGTGCAGAGGAAACTTCTTTTCCTGTGACTGGGGAGCAGGGCCGAGTCCTCACAGAACAGTCTCAAAAATGAAACCAGTAAATGTCTGGATAGGTTTTAATCCCTGATTTTGAAAGTATGGTGTAAATGTCTGCTCACATCTCACTGTCCTCTCGGGTTTGACCTCATCTGGCTGCTTCTGGAGAGTATTTGTGCTCATGACTCCTGCTGAGTGCATTGCTTGAGCAGCAGTGCTAATGCAGTAATTTTACCTTCTAGCAGGTTCAAAGCAAATGCAGAAGGACTAAACCTGCAGTTGTTGCATGAAATGATGGGGAGGCCAAAAGCTTTTTGGAAGCTGGCTCTGTTTGATGACGGGTGCAGCTGGGAAATAGATTGCAGTTCTTACCCTCTCTGCAGTAGTAGTGCCACTCCAGCTAAAAGGGAGCTTGAACATTAGGCAGGATAAGCAGAAGGTCCTTTAGCCTGTGTTTTCTGGCTTCCAAATATTGCAGTGGAAGCTACGGACCTCTCTAGGGAAGAACCTCAACAGAGGAGAAGGTTAGTGAGGGACTTGTTTGCAGTTCAGTGTGTTTGTGAAAACATTTTTCTAAAATATATCTGCTGTCCCAGAATGAAGATGTCTGTGGACCTATCGAGAATTCAAGAGCAAAAAAGAAAGCATTAAAGATCCAAGCCCCTGGATATGTAGCTTGCAAATAGACAGGAATCTTCAAACAGCAGTGTCAACTGCAGCTGGGAAAGCCCACAAATCTTTCCCTGGAGGTTTTCAGATGACTCTCTTCACTGTAAGAGAAGTGCTCTCTTGGTTCCCATATCAGCTGGACAGTTTAAATTCTTTCAGTGGTTTTAAGTATGCCAAAGTGTGAAAAGCTGTTAGGTGGACTCATGGATGAAAAATTCATGAAAAACACAGAAATGAAGATGTAATGTCTGATTGAGCAAGTCCTGAAATTATGGATTTCTTGATCAGGACAAATATAAAATTATATTAATGCCCATATACTTATTTTTTTAGCACTTGTTGTTAGCTATCAGTAGGCACAGGATATTTAGCTGGGCCATCTGTTCTCTGAGCCAGTGCAACCATTCTTTTGTTCTTAGCAGAGCTGGGACTGCACTTTCCTGGCCTTCAGCTTCACCCCAGGAATGTCAAGTTGTAGATAATGCAGGGGGTACGAGAGGAAGGTCTGCCCATGAGAAAAGATTGTACAATTGAGATTCCCCAGATGAAATAACTCAGTGGAGCACCTTTCTCCTAGGGTGATTAACAAGCCAGTCTTGTGAAAGACCTCAACAATGCTTCCTTTAGACCCTGCTGGCAAAAAATCCATAATTTTTTCTTTATGGTAACAGTTGCAGTTCTGTTGCGTCAAAGCTGAATTCCAGTACCTGATTGCTTTCCATACCTTGTGCCTGTCCTGGCAGGAGGACAGCCTGCAGGACCACCTGTTGTCTGGCATGTAAATACTTGGGGTTTGACCTTTTCAAAAGTTGCAGTGCAAGAATTAAAGTGCAGAACTTCTGTCTTGACAAATGCAATTTTTGTCAGCACCAAAAATCGACAGCTTCACCTGGGCAAAAATGGTGTACATTGGAAGTTGAATGAAACCCATTACCCTATTTGTCCTGGACTTTCTTTTCTGCTGTTTGTGTCTTTCCTTGCTCAGAGAAGGTTTCAGATTAATATCTACGCTTCATTTAGCAGGGAAGGTGTGTGGATTTTCTTTCTTTTTGAGAAAAATTGCTGTCTGTCAGTACTACGCCCTCTAAAGACAGAGGCTTATCTATGAAACCTCCTTACAATTATTGTATAATGAATTCCAGCCAGTTCATTAAAAGTGAAAATCACCAAAGAGACCTTTTAGGGCTAATCATGTATGCTGTAAGGTTCGGCGTAAGCACAGCGTAATCTGAGCAGGCAGATAAGACCTTGTCTCTGTGGTAATCTTTTAATATTTTTCGAAGTGTTAAACAAAAATAGGCCGAATGTGAAATTTCTATAATTCTCATAAAGCTACATTGAATAAAGGGTTTCATTTTTGATTTGGGTGAAATTAACTCTTGCCAACAGGTCCATCTGCCTGACGCAGGGAAGTGTTTAGTTGTTTATATACCTCATCATAGTTGTGGCAGGTTGAATAAAACTTGCCAGAAAATAGTTTGGATTGTGGGTTGGTTTTCAGTACTTATTGTAGGAGTTGGCATATTTTATTTTCTAAATTAAAATAATTTCCCACATTTTAAACTATTAATTAAAGTTTTCACTGTCATATTCTCTTTTTTTGTGTGTGTAAATGACTAAAGCTTTCTATTTAGGCTTTTCTATTCAAAAGTATGAGCCCATGAATTTATAAGCACTGGACTGAGATGCTTCATCTTTCAGGGAATATTCACAGTGTCAAATTTGAGATCCACAGCTGATTTGTATCCTTACCTTCTGCATTGCCCTCTTGAAAATGTAATTTTATTTTTGTGCTGAGAGTTGTGCTGCTTCCATTATCAGATTATCACAGAAAAAAGAGGGAACAGGGAGATAGTTTAACCTTTCTCTTGTTGGTGGGGACGTGATTTTTTTATTATAGTTTTTAATTAGGATGGAGAGACTGTAGAATGTCAGATATGTGAAAAAGCTGTGGGCAGAAGCAAAGTAGTTGTACATGAAACAACATTTTAAAATCCAAGACTAGTGGCTGTTACATTGAACTGAGTATTTGTGCTCACTTCTAGTCCTAAACTGATCTCAACCATGCAGGAAAATGACCTGCAATGCCACAGCTGACATTTCAGTCAAGATGTTTGTTCAAGCAACTCATTTGTACTGAAAGTAAATAAATAAAACTTTGATTGAATATTTTGCCTGCTGTAAATATGTTTTTCTAAGTCCGGTACAAAGACACTTTTCTTTGTTGTTTTGCCATGGGGAAAAATGTCTTTTTGGTGAAAATTGAAATATTTAGACACATAAATGAGAAGCAAGGGTAACAATCTGCTGTTCTGCTTCACATACCTGTTTTTGTTCATTCAGGTGCTGAACCTCACTTGGGAGTCTGTTGTAGAGTATTAAAGATTACCACTGTTTTGAAAAACAGAATATATAAACAAAATAATATTGCTGTGACAGGAAAACAAACCAAGCATCTTTATCTTTTCCACACGCAATGAGTAACTGTTGAAAGGCACTGATTTGTGACTAAATAGAAGTGTGATTCTATTACCATTCTTAACTTGTGGTTTTATGTAAATGTGTCTGCCTTGATTGGGCGTGCCAGTGTTATCAGAGCTTTATATGTCAAAATAAAAGCTGGCATCTGCAGCAATGGTCATTTGTAGCTTTTGCTATGCCAGAGAAGTGATTGGAATTTGGAAAAGTGATTCTCATGAGGCAAACGGAAGCAATGTTTTCATGGAGGTTTTCCAAAAGGCATTACTGGAGAGACGTGGGCAACTGAACCCTCATCAGAACAATTCTGCACCATATCTGCTCTGGTACTTGTGATTCTCTTAGTCCAAGATGTGTTTTGATGGCAGTTGCTTGGATTTAGGCCAAGGCTGGAGATACATGTTGAGCTGGAACACAAACAGTGCAAAATGAGAGAAAAGAGGACAAAAGGAAAGCAGAAATCCATTACATATTTCCATGTTTGTCATACATCTTTCATATTTAGGTTTGATTCCATTCTAGAATGCATAAAACAAAAATATGGATCTGTGTTTTCAGTTGAAATATGGATTGGCTCAGTACCAGTGCTGACAAGCAAATGCATCATCTTAGTGTTGCATGGTGCTGTTAAGGGTGAAAACATAAAGAGATTCAAAAGTAGCTCTTCCATGTCAATAATCAAACCATGCAAATTAATATGGGAATGAAACCTTTTTTTAAAAAAACATTTTAAACTGAGATGTTTCAAAATAAAACTTATCTACCAAGCATTGCAAGACTTCATCTGCATGAATGTTTGTTTTGCTTTAGTGTGGATGTGTTGTATTGCTTCAGATGCACTGTCCCCAGTGGGGTTTAATGAATTTTAATTCATTTATCACTGGCATAGTTATATGATATCTCAACCTTCATTTTGCAAACAAGTGTTCTTCCTGTGTGGACTTGTGAAGTGGGCTTGTTTTCTTGCAGTTCTGGTAGATCTTATTTTATCTCTTCCTGCTTGAATAAATCCTCCTTCTGCACAGGCTGTTGAAATGGAGAGTTGGTATGAAAACTGTTCACATCACTACATACTACAGCTGCAATAATTTCCTTACCTCTTCTGGATATTATTTAAATGATGCCTCACTGGTGCCACTGGCCGTTTCACAGGCATGGTGTGTTTATGCTGTGGAGCAACCTTGTTCTTGAGTAAAACACAAACTTTTCCTCATGTTTGATGCTATAACAGGAACACAGCTTTTCAATCTCCAAGTAACCTCTGCTTGATTCAGTACTTTAACACAGATTTTTTTTTTATTCCAGTCTCCATCTCCTTCATGTTTAAGACTCCAATCCTTTCCTTTGAGTGTTCCTCCCAATTTTGTTTTCCAAGAAATTTCATTGCAGCTCTTGTCCCAGGTGTCTGGGTGACTAGTGGATAAATTAAATAACATAAAGTACTTCAGGAACTTCCCTGGGTGGCATCCAGCATTCTGAGTCTCCAAAGGAGCATCTCACCTTTCCTACTCTGTGAATTTGTCACTCACTTTAAGGATCTTGTTCTAATCTATATAATCTTCATTTCAAGGGCAAATTTTTTATTAGAATTTTTATTTTCCTGAAGAAATATATAAGATTGTATTCTGGACAGCAGTTTTTGTCCTTAATGCTGCTTATGTGTTGTCCTATTTTTACCTCTTCCCTACCCCCCAGTTTTCTTCTTCAAAACTTTTATTTTAAAGCCTTTGGGGCAACTTAAAATCAGCCAGCCTGACTTGCATTCCTTTCCATCTTCCCACCTGCTTTTTTGCATTGTTGGTTTTATTTTAGGATGTTTCACTGAATTTATTAAAATACCAATCTTTGGTCTACAGTTTTATGTGTCATTTTGTCCAAATTTGTGTGTTTGGAATTATCTGGTCCGTGTGTTGTGTTTTTAAGTTTTGCTTGCACATCAATTTTGGGATTACTTATTTCTATCCTTCCCCCCACCCCTTTCCTCCATGTTCGCCATCATCTGCTGTGCACAGAGTGTTTTATTGTGTGGTTTCCATACATTATCACTAATTATTGCTGCCTCATCATGGTGCCTGTTTGCTTACCACTTTTTTTTATGGCTGAATAATTTTTTCCCTTCATTTTTAAATGCAGCGTCTAACTTAGTCTGTCTATGTGCAATTTTTGCTCTATTTGTAATTTTCTTCACCATTAAGACACAATATTCCTTGGTAAGTCATTCCTCTGTTGCTTTATAAACCCGCTGCATATCCAAGTGTTCCATTATTATTCCATTTTATAAGCCCTAGTATGTCAACAATAATTAAAAAGATGGATTTTATTCATTACATTGCTATCAGATACTGAATGGTTTGGGTCTTATGAGAGTTATTTTGAAAACACAAAGATTGTGCCCTGATTTTTAAGTTGTTCTTTTTCTGAACAATCATGTAATCAGACTTCTGCAAATCCATAGATATAGATAGTCATTAATTAAATGGAAAAACAGAACGCCTGTGGGGAAACAAACAGCAGACTAAATTTCATCCTGACTGAAACTAGGTTGATTACAGTATAAGTGGTATTTCATGGAGGATTCTTTTTCTGAGTATTAAGTCATGGAGGGCAGGGGACTGAGAAGACATGAGTGATTCTTGCTTAGCACGTCATTCAGTGGCTGGAATGAAATGCCTTTTGCTGCGCAAAGTCATCTCTTGCTCCTGGACTTTGGCTCAAACCCTCTTGTTCCTTCAGCTTTCAAAACACAGAAGTCAAACCTGTGTGAGCAAAGTGCACACTTGGTGTGGTTTTCATGTAGAACTTGTCTGCTTTTGTTTTTCCTCCTTAATTCTAACCTTCCTCCTTATTGCAGACTTTTATTTAAGAAAATAAAGCAGCAAAGTAAGTATGAGAGAAAGAGGGAACATTGCCTCCCTCTGTGTAGTAGTTGAAAAATCCCAAAATACCTCAGCACCAGCAGGAGCAGCAGGGAATTTCCCAGGTGAAATCTTTTTGTCATGCTTTAGTTTTTAGTGGCAAAATGAGTCTAACAGCCAGCAGTGAAATCCTGTCTTTTGTATTTTAAGTACTGATACCTGGAAGAGGACGGCAAATTTTGTAAGAATGGGTTGTCACCTCTGATCTCTCCTTGAGGATTCTTTATCTTGTCAATAAAGATAAATTGCATTTCTTGGTGCTTCTGAGATTTTGTTTGAATCTGGTATTGCTAAACCACATCCTGCATTCAAATTACAGCAGGTTTTCAATGGTGTTCACAGGAACAGGCTTTTTACTTTCCCTACACAGCTAAAAGTGTCTCCATCTCCGTATTTTTTATACAATCTTGCTGATATTTGTGAGATAATTTTCCCTTTTAGGTTGACACAACAAAAATCCAGTCATGCCCATAGACTGTGGCAGAGGCTTAGCAAGGACATTGTGCCATTTCTGAGGCCTCCCCTGTTACGTGGATTTTTAAACAAGCTTCTCTGCCTAGTCAGACCCAGAATCCTCCTCCTGCTTTTTGGGGTCTTTGACATAATATTAGCATAATATTTAGTGAATCATTAGGGTGAAAACAATACTGGCAGCAGGCTTATTAAAGTCACTGACACTTCACCATTTATGACTTCAGGGTCATAACGGGAAGTGCAAGTTTTATTTAATTCCCCTTTCTGTTTGTTGGGGTTTTTTTCTGAACGTGTAATGAACAGAGTTGAGAAAGAAAAGCTAGTTCACCACTAGAAAGAAAAAAGGGCCAAAAGCACAGAATAATTGCATTCTAATGTACATACTCTGTAAGGAATTTTACAAATGCTGTCTTTTTCTGATTAAGAGTTGACAGTATTCAATCATAAAATTTCTAATATGGGGAAGGTTAAGGGGGTGGATCAGAACCTGCTTCTACAAACTTAGGTTCAGTCCAAGTGAACCTGTTTTTTATAAAACTGAAAATATAAGGATGTTCACTAAACCTTTGGGCTTTCAGTCACTTAAATTATTCTGCTTGATCCTTGTGCCCAATTTTCTCTGGTGAACATTAATTAGGTCTGGTTCTCTGGATTCTACTTGGAGATTTTTTTTCAGCTCTTACCATTTGGCTCAACAATTTAGAGGAGATTATACCCATATAGTCTAGTTGCAGTTTAGGATTGAGATGTGTGGGGTTTGATATAACCAAAAGTACAGTGTTTTCCTGAATTTCTTGCCTGTTGTATCAAGTGGGAGTTTGAAGGGTTTTATTCAGTTGTGGTTTTTCAGTGTCATATCTGAGTCTGAAGAAGAGCCAAAGGATGTGTCTGCTTGGGTTTTTTTCCTGACGATGTAGGATACAACTTTTGGGAGGATCATCCTCTTTCCTTGCTTTTTTTTCTTTCTCAAAGCAAAGAAGAATCACAGAATTGTTTAGTCCACCCCCTGCTCAGACTTGTCCAGGACCGTGTCCAGTCTCCAAGGATGGAGAGTCAGCAACCACTATGGGCATCCTGCTTCAGTGTTTGGCCCCCCTCATGGTAAAAATGTGTTTTCTTGCAATCAGATGAAAATTCCTGCATTTTAATTGGTGCCTCTCCTTCTGTCACTGGGCACCATTGAAGGGAGTCAAGCACTCAATTATGTCTCACCTTTACTGGCTAGAGGGAAAGGATCACCTTCCACTGCCTAGAGTAAAGAATTTGGGGAAGTATGTTTAAAACAAACAACCAAACTAAAAACACTCACAAAAAAGCCGAAACCAAAAGAGTTTCACTCACATAGAACTTGGACAAACCGCTTTGTCACCCTATTCCCTGCTAAAAAAAAAAGACAAGGAAGGGAGAGACAACCCTACCATTTTATGATGACTTTATTCTGCTACTTCCTCTGAAGTACTCATTCTCTCAGAAATTCTAATCCCTTTATCCCTGCAGCATTTTTGTATGAAAGTTGCATTAAGTGTATCCTGAGACTGCATAATGATTCCAGCTGGATTACTAAAGGCATGCAGTAAGCCTGTTTCATGGGGAAGTAGGGCTGCCTAATCAGTTCCTTTAAAACCCTTTCAGTAACCCCTGGAGTTTCACTTGCCTTCAGGTACCTGGATGTGACCTCCTGGAGAAATTTCAGTGTGCTCTGTGCTCTGCACATGTTAGTATGTCAGCAGCTTCAGCTTCAGTGGCTGGCAATGGAACAGCTTTTAAATAAAAATGAAAATTGATTTTCATTTAACAAGTAAATCATATTCTTATGAAAAAAAACCAAAAAGCAGAAAGCTATTCAAAATAATTTTTTTCCTAGTGCTACAACTGCATGAACAGTGTCTTGTACAGCGTAACTCTCTGCCAATTTTTATTGTGACATTTGCAGTTTTTGTGCTGAACTTCAAAGTTCAGGATCCACCAGGTGTCCACACTGCTCACCTGAGCCAGGCAAGCAGTTTTATTCAATTTTCTATTCGATTTTAATTTTTTTTTTTTTTAAGGGGAGCAACTTTATTGGCTTTATTGTGGCTAACTGCATTCTGATGACTGGAAAACATTTACATACTGCTGGGTTTGCAGATCGCTGCGAGGGAGGAGGTGTGAGTGGTGTTCTTAATGACTCCATATACTGCAGTCCAGTGCTGGAGCTGGCCCCCTTTCTGCCTCCTTATCCATTCCCTATCCCAGGAATCATTTATCCTTCCCACTGTGGAAATGCAAGGAATCCTCAGTGTGTTGCACAGCTGGTGTAACAGAAGATTAAGTTGCCCATACACTAAACCCAGTGATTGATAGCCAAGGTTTTCACCTAGCAAAGTGCAGTTTTCTTACATAATTACAAGAATTATGTGCAGCACTAAATCTATTCCCTGACTATGAATTGAAGGGTTGTTCTGACTGAGTTATGGAAGAAATTAGAAACTAATTTGTGGAAACAACATCTGTTGTACACAGGCAAGAAAAGCTCTTAGAAGAAGGAAAGAGGATTTATTTCCCTCTGTTTGCAGTTATTTATAATACAAAAGGAGAAAACCTGAAGTACTAGTCAGTAGCTTTTGTGCAACACATGTTTACGTACACAATCTCATTTGCTGAAAAACAAGGGCTCTTGCTTTTAAATACACCCAGGGATATCAGGCACAGGAAAGATGCACTGAGGAAGACACAGAGAGTAGGAATCTATTTCCATACCTGTTTGGCTCATGGCCTGCTGAGCTGGTGAGATCTTTGTCATTAATGTCACAGATCTGGGATGAGGTTTCTCAGTAATTAACGCTGCCAGAGACTGGAACGAAAATGATGAAGACTGCTTGAGTTCTGGGAATTTGCCTCCCCCACCTCCCAAGCAGGCTGATGCTTCCTGAAGTGGAGAGTAACCCAGCACTTTGCACAGAAGAAAATGCTTTTCCATCTGCATTAGATAACATTTACCTAATTTTGGCGAGGTTGAATACAGTATCCATGTAATTCCCTCACTGCCTTTTCCCATTTCCAAAACAAAAAGGCAACTGATTGCATATTTTGCATTTTCACCTGGCTACCTGGGAGTTGCAAATAGTTAGCAAAGAATGAGTATGGAAATTTGCCACATTTTGCACTTTTTCTTCCCTTACATTCCTTCCAAAGACAACATGACATGGCCGTGCAAAAAATTTGGAATGTGTAGTGTCCTGGTGTGATACCTATTGTAGGACGTGGCACAGGTTACACAGAACCTGTGTAATTTTTATTTACACAAAGAAGATGTCAAGGATATTGGGGGTCAGCTATCAGTCCTGGCTAATTTAAAGCTGGATGGGTTTCGTTGCAGCTACAAGCGACCTGCATATTTGCAATGGAAATGCACCCTCTGAGAGGGTGCAAAAACTCATCACCAGGATTTGAGGCATGAGAGGGGCAAAGATGAGGGAAGAGTCAAAAGTGGCAGTACTGTCATCAATCCAAGTGATTTTAAAGGGAAAAAAAAAAAAAAAAAAAGGGATTTTTAGTGACTGTGGCCCAAACAGAAGTCTCTTGGTTTACAAGAGAAAATGAATTCATTTTTGTCCTTGGGAAAGTAAAATTGATGATGAAGCATCAAAAAAAAAGAGATACTGAACAAAGGAGTAAACCATTACATAATCTCACCAAGGTGCAGCAGTATCAAAATTATGGATGGGATAAGAGTGAGGGGAGCAGGATGTGTTTGTGACTCAGAAACTCTCCCTCAGCACAAACACTTGCATATTTTTATATCTTTGGAGTCGTCTTTGCTGCTTTTTTTTTACTAGCATACCGACTGGCCCATTTATTTGAACATGATTTTGCTTCTGCAAATGCTTGAGGCTCCTGTTTGGTGTCCACCATTAATTACAGGATAAATGTAGTCATTTTCATGTCAGGTTTGTGAGTGTGATCAGGTGTTGTTATTGGTAGTGGTAAATGAATTAATTATTGCTTCAAAAATGCAGGTTCTTTAGAAAGCTGGAACAGCAACCCTTGAAATTAATAATTTCCCTGAAAATTCCAGCCTGGTACAGATTTCTGTGTTAGAAATGAAGAACTGAAGTCAAGAGAAGCTGAGGAACTCTTGTAGTTATCTGCAGAAATAGTGAAAGGTACTCTAGGTGTTAATTAAAGAAAGGGCAAAATATTTGCATCAGATAATGTGATTCCTTATTTTCTTTTCCTCTGATCAACAGCTGCCTTCAGAATTTTTACCATTAGAAGTTTACTGGTTGCAGTTCTTCTCAAGGCCACTCCTTCCTTCTTCCCCATGACTTACATGCTGATAATTTAGATAAGTACAGTCAGCTTGAAAGAGCTCTGAACATTTACAACACTCATTTACAGGAAAATACACTTTGGCAGCAAGGAAAATTGCTGCCTTCCTGCAGCAGGAATGTGTCAAGTGTTCAATTCAGGGGTGCAGCAAATTATTCCTTGAACGCTCTCCTGGTATCTGACATGATTTTTTAACTCCGCAGTCTCTGAGAAACATATTCAAAGTGTTGGGTGGCCACTCTAAAGTGTCTTTCTTTCTCCATATTTCTTTACTTTGTTTAAAATTAATATAGAATTCTACATCAATATAAATGTAACATTTATAAAATTTATAAGCACTTAAAGTTTCTCTGCTGTTCTGTTTTTGTGGCTAATTATCCAGGTGTGCACCTTCTAATGTCAAGTAGCGGCCTGTTAATGTTTAATTTTCAGGTGGACATTGGAAAATGTAGAAAGTTTCTGTGATTTACTCTGCCTTAGTGTTATAATTGTGACCCTCTTGAGCGCTTCTTTTTCACTCAGTTTTTACTTAATTAGCTTCAGGATAGTATTTTTCAGAGTTTTCCAAACTAAAAGAAATACAAGTTCTAATATACTTCTGATATACATAAATTTACAATTCCTGTGAAGAATGCAAAATGGATTGTATAATCCATGTTGAGTTGTGTGATAATTCCCTCCAATTTGCCAGATATCTAAATGAACAAACTGCTGTAGAGCCACAGTGATCTTGTAGAATGCACGAGGAGGGGGCAAAACAATCCTGGTCTAATATCTTGCCACAATTTTTAGTCTCCTTACTCCCCTACAATAAGTTAATGTAAGATCCTAGAGCTCAGGCACTAAATATGAATATTGCAATACAAAAAGATATTGGCACACTTGCCATTACCTTTAATTAAAGAGCTGCGAAGAACATCTAAATATTGCAATATTTTTTAATGCAGAGCCATCAGATACCGATACGAAAATGTATTACACTGGAGTTTTTCCACTGTACTTTGAGTTTAAAGAAATTCAGACAGTTACAATTTCAGGCCAGACAACCTACACTTAAAAAAACTCCTTCTGGCACAAGCCTGCCCCTGATGGTTCCTGATGCATGCGAGAATGGAGCTGGATGGCAGTGGGAAAAAAGGGTGCTGGAAGAGAAAGGGGGAGCCCTGCCAGTCTGGGGGCTCAGCTCTTCCCCACTGAAACGTTTCCTGATTCCTCCCTTATTATTTACAGACAGATTTTATGGACTCTCTGCACTTTAGAGAGGAGCATCTGCAGCCTCAAGTACCTTCTGTATTTTAGAACATTAGCAATATGAAAAATAAGCATTCTCAGAGATGCTAATAAAACAGAATATTCTCCCCCTGCAATTCTAGGCCAAAATAGAGTAGCAGGAAAAACCTTGTCATTTCTTTTCATGAGCTCTATCTCTGTGAAACGCGTTCATTTAAGAAGCCACTGGGTTCGGTTCGTTACTGGAAGGCCTTGAAGGCAAAATATTTGAGTTAGAAGAGGGGAAAAAAACCCTTTCAAAGGATTGACAGTGGGGAAAAGGGATTGAACTTTCCATCAGTGGAACTGCTGTTCTTCAACCAGAACAGGTCTCTTTGTCCTCTCCTAGCCCCATTATGGTTCTTCAGGTGCAGGAAGAATTTAAAAATAATTTTCTTCTCTTGATGGGCATATGCAAACTCTGGTTTGAACTGAACCCATCCAGAGAGATTTACCAGTTCCAGTAATTCCCCATCTGGAAAAAACCAAAGTCTGTGATTTAGAGCTAATACAAGGTGGTTTTCTTGTTATTCTCAGGGAATTAAAAACAAGCTCAGAAAGAACAACAAAAGTGAGATTGAAGTCTCTTTTATACAAGATGTTAACACTTGGTGTGCTTTTCTCTTGAAATACTTTGAGTTTTTACAATGAAATATATACAAACTTATCATTATGTCCAAAAGCCTTTATTTTCCTTTAATTTTAAACTTTCAACCAGATAAGTTTGTTGGACATCTTCTGCCTGATTTGTGGCAAGTTTTATGCCTGCCAGAAGCCCACCAGGCTCTGGATTTCCAACTGGAACACAGATGCCCTGAGAGCACCACTATTCCTTGTATCTGCATCCTTCACTATCCCAATCTGATTCCCAGCTGGTGTGAAGGAAGTAAAGCCTTGTCTAATTCCTGGCTTTGCTTCAGAAGCTGATCACACCTTTAACAGCATTAGAGAGAGGTCTAAGACGTGGTTTTAAAGCTGTTATACAGTGTGAAAGTTATTTTTGATACCCATTCCCTTGAAAATATGCATTTGCTCATATGCTGAAATCTTCAGGGCTCAGAAAATGAGTTTTAAAAGTCGTGCTATCTTTAATCTGAGTTCTGTGTTTCTGAACTTCCATGCTGCCTGCTTTTAGAGGCTCTCTGCTGTTGTAACAGATTTGTCAATTGAAAATGAGGTATTTACATAAAATACAGTCTCCAAAAATAATAACAATGCAATCCATTTTATATAGGTGCTTAATTCCTTTAGGACTTGTATATTGTGCCCTGTATTACATGAGACAAATTTGAATTCTCTGGGTGTTGCTTAGATGAAGTGGGCAGAACATTACATGTGTTGCAAGTTTATACAAGATTTCACATGTACAGTTGGGAAAATGAGTTACAAATTTTGTCCTTATGACAGATATTCATCAATATATAAAAATGTTGAATAAAAATATGAGAGCACCCATTCACAGGTAATGAAAACATTTCATCTTGCCCTTTACTGTGATAGTTTCACTCAGATTGAAAATATTTGCTGTCTTTGTATGTCTTGATGGTTCTACTGTTAGTGATTTTTTTTAATGTAGTAGGTTGAGTTTCATCTCTGTTATGTCAGTATTTATCTATGTGTTAAAACTCCAAAAGTCTCTCAAATTCTGCAAATTCTTGTTTACCTGGCAAGTTTTATTTAATTCTGTAGGTCTTAACTCCTCTGGAGAAGGAGCTGCTCACCTGGGGCCTGTGGTTTTGTGAGCTTAAAATATACTTGAGGATTATAGTGCTGCATCATTTTCTAATTTAACAGACAGGAAAGCCTTCAAAGGTCTGGAAAACAAACCTTCCAGGGATTTTGATGGTGATAAAGTACAGAAGTGGCCGCGGTCTCCTGTGAGACAGCATCGTGTTGAAGGGCAAGGGGAGAATGGAAATTCTGCTGAAGCAGCAAGAGAGAACTCTTCAGGGAAATGATAGGACATTTTGATTAAACCAGCCGAAGAACAAATTTCTCTTGTTAAGAGAGGTCAGGGGGAATTGTTTCAGCTTGCTGGTGTTCTCTCTCCTCCCTTTGGCTTCTCAAAGTAACTGAACTGTGCAGAGGTTTTTTAATTTTCTTTCAAGATTTATGTGTCCATAACCCGATTAAAGCAGCACCTGTGCTGCACTGAACAACAGCTTATTATTCACAAAGGGGGATGGAATTTTTAGCTAAAAATATTATTTTCTGCATACTTCTACCATCAATGTTTCTAATGCTGTGCTCAAAAAATTTATTTTCTTAGAAAAATATTGAATAATGGTAGCGTTAACACTCATTCTGTTATAATGATGTGTCCCTGTCCAAATTGGTGTGTCACAGTTCTAGTGAGTCTGTACATGGAATGGAAAGAGGCTTGTGCCCCAAACTTGCTGAAGGTTCCTTTCCAGGGAGCACTGGCGTGTGAGAAATGTCCCGGTAGGTCAGATCAGAGCTGTTCTTTTGAAAGACGCAGCGGAGGAATGGGTTGTCCTCCTCTTCTGTAGCAAATAAATCTTGTCTGCTAAAATGGAACAATAATGGGGACAAGCGGTCCAGCACCTCAAATGTTACATTGCACTGTCCTCATGTGAGCAGAGAATCGATTTCCAAGTGGGACGGGAAAAAGACAAGTGAAACAAAATCTTGTGCTTGGCACTGCCCAAACAGGGCACATGTGCTTGAATTTATCTTTTCATTGGTTATTATTATTTAGTGACTGCTGTTTTTCTTTCTCCTGGGAGCTGATGCATCTGTTTCCAGGAGAGACTTTTTGTTAATAAGATTATGTTTCATTTGACTTGAGTAATAATTCATAAAATGGCACAAAGTGCTTTAGAAACATTCATAAAACTGTGAAGCCCCCAGCTATGGACACAGTTCTCACTGGTATACTGGAATCCTTGAAATACATCTAATAATATTAAATGAGGTTTAATACCTCATATAGTACAAATAAAATTTCCAATGCTTCATCTAGTACAAATAAAAACTTATTTTCTGCCGTCCTCTATGCTTGTTTTGTAAGAGAGCTCAGTCTTGCAATTAAAGCAGTAGTTAAGGACTTAGGGATCTTGATTTTTATTTCCAGTTTTAACACATTGTTATTGAGTGCCTGTGTGTGAAATGCTGAGTGCCTGTGTAATTCTCTTAAATATAAGTTCTTTGATGCTGTTTCACATTCATGTAAATAATGGTTGTGTGGTTTGTGTATTGACTGTTTTTATTTGCTTCACTTGAATTCTCATTACCGTAGGTGAAGTTAAAGCTCAAATTTGTCTGTTACTACAATCATAGAATGGACTGGGTTAGAAGGGACCTTAAGGATGTCTCTGATAAAAAACCATAAATATATCGTCAATATATTGCTGATAATTGGAATAAACTGTCCTTTCTAGACAGTAATTGTCTCTCCACGTTATCCAAATTCAGAAACAGGAAAAATAAATGCCTTAAACACCCTTGTTTCTAGGAAGGAGCCTAACACCAGTAGCTTTGTGAACAGGAAAAACAAGTTAAAGCTCTGGTATTTTTTGTGTGCATCCAAAAAAAATGTAGATTGTGTAATAGAATTTTTCTTGACTCAGGATTAGGCTCTTCATCTTATTTACGTGTGCCATGTGATATGATGGAATTTATACTGCAGCTCTTTGATTTGCAAAAAATCTTTTTCCTTTCCTGAGAGGGTTATATAGACTGCATTATCAGATGCTACAGTATTTTTTAAAGTGGAATGAGATAATGTTGCTTTGCAGATGCAGACAAATAGCCAGTGGTGGAACACGTAGGTCTGGCCAAAAATGTAGCTAAAGATGCATAAAGGATGGAAACTTCTAAATATCCAAGACATTTTGAGAACTTCTTTCAGCTGGGAAAATAAAAGTTGCAAAATATTCTTCACAAAGGCAAATTCTACACTAATTTTCTTAAGGGTGGAGGAGAGATATTTTTACAGTATTTCCCTTCTATAAAGGGAAATTTGTAAATAAGAAAAAAGTGTCTTGAAACATGAAACTTGGGAGCTTGACACTGAGTACAGTTCCCAATTTTATTATAAAATAGAGGAGAAATGGAAAATAAAAATGCCACAGAAATTGTATTTCTTTTAGACTAGTCCCACTAAAGTTTCTCTGTTTAGGTCTAAAGATAACTATCCATTGATAACAATGATAACTATACTGCTGATTTTAATTTTAATAGAACATGTAGATTTGAGTTAAGATAAGTCTCCATTTCATTGCTTTAGGTCCTTCCTCCACAGGAAGCATTTCTCCCTTGTGTTCTTAGCTAGTGAAGGATGGAAAGAGAACAGACACGGGTATTAGCTGATGTGCCAGAGGTTCCACACCAAGTCAGCAATGAAATAAAACATATTCTGAATGGTGATATTGATTTCTGTCCACATTAGGCCACAAATCTTAGCCAAATGTGCCTGCATTTGTCTACCAGAATGTGCTAAATTGTTCAGTTGATGTAGCCATGATTTGTTTTTCAATCATCATTCCCAGTGTTACACAATTCCACAATTTCTGTTGTTAATAATGTTCTAAGCAGCCACTGTGATGCCCTGTGCTCACACTGCTGCTCTGGAGAGAAAAAGAAAATCAACACAGCACCTCAAGCCATTTTGTGTTCTGTTCTACTGTCAATTCAAAGTTCTTTTATCAGCGTGGTTTTGTTTTGAGTTAAAAATGAAAGCAAGTATAGGATTTCAGTCTTCCTCCATGAAACAGGCAATTTCTCTTTCTTTATCCATGCTCCCACTTCCTCCAGCATCACCTTGCTCTCTGAGTGCCAGTGTGCATATTAACCAGAGCTGGGTGTCGTAATACTTGAGAGAGGGGAAAGAAAGGAAGGCTTTTATGTTATTGTTTTATAAGAGTTATATCGTTGTGTAACTTACCCTGATGTTTTCAGAAATTCTCTTGAGTGCCAGCATTAAAAGCTGTTATAATTTGCAATTATGTCAACTGTGTATTTTGCCTGGAAAATATTAATGCTTAAAATTCTTTTAATGAGAACTTAATGTGTAAGCAGCAAGGAAGTGTGTAATGAAAACACAGAATAGTTTATATAAAATCCATGAGAGGAGGAAAGGCTTAGGTAGAAATGTACCCATCCTGTGGGTGAACCAGAGGTTCTTCCAACAAGAATTAGTCTATAAGTCTATAAATTTATTAGGCTTCCTTTTGTTGATAGCTGAAGGAGGTTTCCAATAGCAGAATAATCTCAGCACGTGATTCTTAAACTCTCTGAATTCAAAACTGAGTGATTTGCCTTTGTTTATGCCTTGGATGATCAGTTTATAAATACCCTGCATGTGAGGCTTACCCACAGAGAGAATCTGAAATTTAATAAAAGTTTGTCAAATGCTTTGGAGACCCCTAAGGAAATATATTATTTCTACATTTCCCCTAAAGACTGTTTTCATTTATTATATAGATCTATAGAGTGGTTTTGTATTTTTACTAGTTTATGAACACAGTAATGACAAATATGGGGTTTTTTTCAGGACAGAAGGTCTCAAAGTGGTTCACACAGAGGTTGTTGGACAAAAAAATTGCCCTTAATTTGTGCTGCGAAAATAAAGATGGTGATGAGTGTGTGTGTGTGCTTTAATGGCTGTTGCATCAAGTACTCTGATCCTGGGCTGGACAGACACTTTTGTCATGATGATTTTGATTCAAGCGCCTGTAAATGTTGCAGCAGAGCAGAATGAAGATACAAAATGAAGACAAAGTAATGAACAGGTAAGGACAGGGGTGTGGTTATTAATTATAACTGAAAACTCTGAATGAAAATAAGTTTTTTGAACTTCAGTGTTTTTTAGTACTGTTCTTTACAGATTTAATAGAAATGGAGAATTTCCTGTAACCTCAGCCCTTTGCAATGGTATCGTGTGCCAAGATCCTGAAATTAATCTAATTTAGGCATCAAAGCATGTAGTTTATTTCTGGACGGATCACTCCTATTTTCTTTGTTTTCTCTCAAAATAGGAAGTCCTGTTTAGGCAGCAACTCATTCGTGTTCCTTTTTGATCCTAATGTTTCACAAATTGCACCTGAGGGGCTGTTGAGTCTCTGCTGAAGAGGTCTCTGTTGAAGGAGCTGGGGTGGCCAGCTCTGAGGCAGACATTCCCATTTATCAGATGAATCCCAGGATTAGTCACAGGCTTGTGATGATAAAAATTAGAAGCTTGCTTCAGAGCTCCTGATTAATTCTGATGCTCTGCCCTAATGAGACACAGAATCCTGCACAGAGTGTTGCAGAGGATAAGGAACTTCAGATTTGTGGTTTGGCCCTACTGTATTTTAGCTCAGTGATGCATTTAAATAACTTGAGGTCTGGCCAGGCTATCTATATCTAATGACTGATGTAGATTAATTAGGAGACTGCAGGTCTGCACGTCCAGAAAGAATAGTGGGTTCATATTCTCCGTTTAAAAGAAATGAGACTTTAATCAGGAGGTTGTCTCCTTTATGCCTGTTTGTGGTCAAGGCAGATGGAGAACTAATCATCCTTACAAAGACAGTGTATTGAGCATAAATAATGCAAAAACCCAATTTGGAGCAGATTATTCATTATTTCTGTAGTCAGACTCGTTTCCTCCTGCCACCCTGTCATTCTGTCTGGGAGACAGAGTGGTTGAAAGAGCTGCTCCATCTCGATCTGACAAGCTGGATTTGGGTTTTAAAAATGGGTTTTCATTCTTGCTCCAAGTAGGTGTATGTATAATATATGTACTTCCACTGTTTACATTTAAATTAAGATCCATCTCTCTTGATTATTCCACACCCCCATCCCTTATTTCAGCACAGAATGTCTTGTAGCAGAAGGCTGGACAGAACTCTTTGATTTGCTTCCAGTGACAGGGATAGCAGAGGCATTTCAGGACTTTTGGTTACGTTTGAGGTCTCAAAATACATTTGATCTTTTAATTCCTCCAAAGAATGTGTTTATAAATTTGTAACAGATACAGTCTACAAGTCCAAACAGAATATTCTGGACTTTGGAAGATTTATCTTCTGAGTGTCTGGCCACCCCAGGAGGGGTCTAAGGAAGCCCAAATAAGCCTTGTGGGCTGGCTGTGCTTTCCATTTCTGAGGAAAGCAGGAAAACACCCCACCTATAGTTATTCCCAGCCTGGGAACAAATTGTGGCATGACCTTCTAATGTCATTTGTCTATGAATGAGATAAAGATAAACCATCTGTGTCCAAAAAAACTCCAACAATTTCATGCAACAATGCAACACCTTGTCCTCACCCTGTTCTAGCCCATGGACTACCATGGAAGATGGAGAGGGGAAAAAAAAAAGGCCAAGGAAGAGCTGAAGTTAAATTCTTCTTGTAACAAGTGGAACAAGTTCTGAAGCTTTTTT
>VZTI01002266.1:627136-692154 GCA_013397865.1 Struthidea cinerea | reverse complement strand
TTTTTTTTTTTTTTTGGTGCCTCAACAAGTGCTTTTCTAAGGCACAAGGGTTTGCTGCTTTCCAGATGGGGTGGATGGGGCAGTTCTCTTGCTGATTGTGTTCCTTGGGCAGCCAGTGATTTTCCAAATCTTTCTGAGGAATTTGGATATTGAATAGCTGCAAGTTTATGTGAATTAAACAGCATCCAGTGCTTGGGGTGCTCTGACAATGAAAATTAAGGAAGGGCAGTAATTATTGTTCAGAGTTATGAAGCGACTGAACTGAAGCTTGGGTGCTTCCTTACTTATAAAAAGTTCAGACTATTTTAATGTGTTTGGTTTTGTATCATCAGTTCCTTTCTGTTTATTTCCTAAGGGGCCATTTTGTTAATGCATACCAGTGATGGAAATACCTAAAACAAACCCCTAATCTGTAGTGTTACCAAATCTCTGCAGTTAATTAAGGGAGAGAATTAATGTGGGGCACAGGAGAAGGTGACTGGATGCCTCAGGCTCAGCCTACCACCGTGGCATTGATTCTGAAAGTAGCATTCATTTTGTTAGTAAAATACACTAGGCCTTCCCCCAGTTATAAGGTGTCAATACTGTCAATCTTTACAAGCTGAAAAAAACCTAATTTCAAAAGCGCAGGTTCCCTGTTGATTCCCTCAGCAGGCTGCACATTTTGAGTAATACATCACTGGATCAGCACCACTCCACTGTGAAGGGGCAGAAACTCAATTTGTTTGCAGTGCCATGAAGTCGAGTACCCTGTAAAACTGCTGCTCAGTGATAGAAAACATAACTGTAAAAGCCGACTTTGTGGAAGGAGTTAGGTGATAATGTGACATGTGCTTGGTGGTTCAGTCACGCTTGCCTAAATTCAAATTTCTTTAACCACAAAATTTAGTATGCTAGTACTGGGGTTTGCTTTTTCTTTTCCCCTTCAGGAGTTTCATACCTAAATGCGGTTCTGTCACCTGGTTTGGAAGAGTTAGAAAAACTTCTGGAATGACAGAAGTGGGAGGAGGATTTTTATGCTCTCTCTGAGAATGATTGGCATGTCTCAGTGCCAAGAGGTAGAGAATGCAGGTGCATTCCTGGCAGCCAGAGCTGCTTGGGACAGCCCAAGGACTCCAGGACTGTGCAGGAAATGGCCAAATTGGTGGTTGTACTTCAGTTTTCCTGCTTGTTGTGTCAGAATAATAAAGCTCACTCTCCTTAAGTGTGTGTTGAAGCAAAATTCAAATGCGCAAAGTGGATGCTATTAATTGGTGGAAACTGCTGATAACATGAGAAATACATTAAAACTGGTGAGGAGGCTCTTTCAAGGTGGAACAGTGGAACTTAATCAGTTTTGAACACCTTAAAATCATGCCTTTCTGAGCTTGAACCACTGGATATTCATTTATATTTTGGCAGGACCTAAGAGAGGACCTAGGTTTTTTTAATCATAATCTGCCATCCTTGTATCCTTTCTCCAATGTCTCTGAAGAGTGCTTGAGGTGAAATGAGATCAAAAATTGGGCATTTTGGACACTGCTCATGTTAGAAATAGGACAAATGTGATACCTCAAATGAAAACTTTCTGGAAAAGAATTTAAAGTCATGGTTCCAGATATGCCTTTGTAACTTTCTGATGTCAGTCAGAAGTCAAAATGTATTCTGTGTTATTTGATGCTAAAATCTCCTAGAAACCTTTTTCCTTCAGGAACTTGGTTATCTTGCTGGATACTTTTAAGTCAGCATCATTCAAAGTGTCAGAACTTGATCAGGTGATCCCTTTTCCCAGATTTATAACCACATTTTTCCATAAGCAGGCATGGGGAATTGGGAAGGTGAGGAGGCGGTAAAGGTAGCTGCACTGGATCCTTGAGGAGGAAGTTGGAGTGGAAATGGCTGCTGTGGTCCATGGTCCATGATAGCAGCAAAGCCTCTGGATAATGAGGGAATGGGGAAACCCCTGTTCTCAACTTCCCCACCACCCTTTCCCTTTCAGCCTTCCCTCTGCGCCCCACTGAGCCACTTCACACCTTACACTTGCTCTGTGGTTACCGTGGAGCTGCACTTGCCCTGCTGGGAAACTTTTGAAGTACTGTGGACTTTTTGGTTCTTTCAGTGCTGCTTTTTGACTGGATAGCCCTAACGGTAGGGAAAAAATTCCATGCAGTGCCTCACTGTAAGCTGCCTTTTAGGCATTATGTGACTGCTGGTCTGTGATCTCCCATCTCTCTCCTTGTGAATCCTCAGTGGAAGTCACAGAGTCTTGAGTAGCAAACTCCACATTTAAATTCTTCACACACACTTAAAAATAAAGCCTGCAAGAGGGTATCCTAGAAAACAATAGGACAGTTGCACTGGAAAGATTCTTTCTTGTTCTTGTTTCTTGAAATGAAATAATTTTCTTCTGCTTGGACTTTTTAAAGCAACCACTTTATGGGCACCAGAAATCTCCTAACAAAACCCATTTGATAAAACAACCAAGCTACTTTTCTGTAAAGATGAAATGATGGAAGGGATAATATATTTAGTACTTGGTTATCTTCCATAAAATCTTTTTATATAATGATACCGCAGTTTAAAAAACCTCATTAAAGACTATTAATGAAATACCAAGTCCCTTGATAACAGTTCTAAATTATGTCTGTCATGGAAAAGGACACTTGTTAGAATTGTCTTCTTTTCTTCTACACTGAATTCATAGAGAGGATTCTGAAGAGTGATATTTTGAGAAGGAATGTTTCTGTTCATATTAAATTTTTTGCTAGATGTGTCTTTTGTACAATACAGTGCATTTTCACTTGAAAGGCTGGAGTATGTGAATGAGGGTGTTTTACTACAATGGAATAATGATATAGTGACAGAAATTTGATGGGATAATGGGATTCCCCAAAGGGGTTCCCCAGCACTAAATGAGGGTAATGTCACCCAGCAAAGACAATGCTTTCTGAATTTTGTTTTTTCTTTATGTTGCAAAATTTTAGGCTCTACAGATTGGTAAGGAAATGGTTTTATTGTTTTTGGGTCTTTTTATATCCTGTGACTAAAATGAATGTGTAATCATGGGTTATTATGATAGAAGGGATTTATAAACTTCATGTTATCCTGTTAAAATTATTTGGGACAGGAAGGGAAAATGCCTGAGGCATTACCATGACAAGCAGAGCATCCAAAGGACACAGAGAGTGAGGAAGGTGGGTGTTCTTTTGCCTGGTAACAGGGAATCAATTTTGTGTATTATGTGTATTTCAAACACAAGCCTGATAGAAGTTGTCTGGAGCCTACAGAGCACACACACCTAATTTTATTGCAGAATGCTAGGAGCAGACATTCCAGTTCAAGTTGTAATTGAGAAGTAGTTTCAAGGAAAACTCAGTCTCCTGTTGAAAATTATCTAAGGAGAAACAGGTAACAGGACAGGTGTCTGAGGTGAGAATGCCTAAAATTTCAACAATGAGCTCCCCAAAATATCAGAAAGATGTTAAATTTGGAAAGGTAAGTTTAAAAAATTGGTATGGAATGGGGAGATGGGTGAAGGAGGAGTGGTGTTTGGAGCATGCTTTATTGTTTTAAAGCAGTATCAGCTGGCAAAAATACCTACTTTTCATCTTAATAGAATAAAGAGTTGTTGTTAATAACTCTTAGTGGATAAGGAAGCCCGTGGCAGTCACAGGAGTCCCGTTGTCTCCAGTCTAAGAGGACACCAGAAGGCTCCTGGTGTTCATTTCACCAGCCCTCACTCGGCAAGTTCTGGAGAGCTGGAATAAAATGCTGCCATGTGAAGGCTGGGTCAGGCCTGGCAGAGGCTGTCCCAGGTACCTGAGGACAGCCAGTTCCTCTGGCAGACAGACAATACTCCCGCAGTGAGCGTGGCGGTTCCTCGGTGACACATTTTGGTCACCGTGACTGCGCGTTGCGCGCTGCCCTCGGCTGAGGGTGCTGCGCCTGCAGGTGTCGGAGCGTGTCTTGGGTGTCATAATCTCTGCTCTGCCAGGATGGGCTCAGGGGAGTTGCACTCCACTCACATGGAAGGAGCTTTGTTTAACTACCCATGCCTAATTGCAGATCACTCAGAGCAGGATTTCTTCCTGAGCAAATGCCACAAAACACTGCAGATACAACGTGCAGAGGTAGAAACACCCAAGGCCTGTGCAGCCCCCAGGGGGACAATTTGGGATGTCCCTTTGCCACTGCCCCGCAGCACCTGCCTGTCCCACTGGACTGATGCACAGGGAGGAAACACCTCTGGCTGCTGGTGGGGAAAGCAGAGGTTTTGCTCCTGATGACTCTGAATTAGGGGAAGCAAAACAAGGGCAGCTGCTCCCTTGGAGGAAGGAGGACTGATGCATTTTAATGAAGGAAATGCCCTGAAATCCTTAGAAGGAAAAAGGTTTCAAGTTGAACCATATGAACAAGGTCAGCCAGGGCAAAGGGCAAAAAGGGTTCAGTCCCTCCAGCACACAACGTGGCAGTTAAATTGGTTGAAATAAGCTGGGATCTTCCTCTGGAGGATGGATATTGGACACAAACCAATTAGGCAATGTGGAAGTGGTGGGCTGCTGGTCAGCCTGCTATGCTTTTGGGCAGCTGAAATGATTTAAGAGATTCAAAGGAAGAAGAGGCTGAAATGAGACCTGGTGTAGCTGTACCTGCTTTTCTTTTTCTCTTTTTTTTCTTTCTTTTTTTTTTTTTTTTTTTTATTTTCTTGGTAGTTGTTGTTTGGTTGTTTTTAGAGCAGAATTTCTTGCTCCATTTTCATTACAGCAAAAGCCTATTGAGAGTGCATTTATCTGTCCATAAATCACAACTTTTCTGTTTGCAGCTAGATTTAATTCACAAATTCAGTAAACCTGTCAGGCATCATACATACGGTGGCTGATGTTTAGAGCAATACACTGATAGGATTTTTAAAGGGAAGAAGGGAAGGGGAATGGGACTCATTGCTGCTGTTTGGGAAGTGAGATCTGAGTCCTTGATTTAGAGGAACTGTACTGGTGAAACGGGAAGAGGGGTGTGGAAGATCCGCTATGCTGTGACTGAAATGAGCTGTCTCCTGATTGTGCTGGACTCAGGACCCCTCTACTTTGTCCCAGATTCTTCTGCTCAGTCATAAAGAAAAGAGAAGGCCTTTGTCATCCTCACTTATTTTCTGCTTTGACTGAACAAACTGAGTGTCTCTATCATATGGAAATGCCATATCCAGATAAAACAACTCTGATGTAGTGTTTGAAGTTTGTGGTGCTACTAAATTGTAGCCACAAAAACCAGCAATAATAGCACTTTTGTCTTCTATTTTGAGTCAGTATTGAACTTCACAGTCTTTTACTTGCTACTTAAATAACAGTAAAATTTAACAGCCAAGCAAGGGTAGCATAATATTTGAAGGAGACAACATAATAGACAATGTATTTCCATATGAATTCTTTTGCTAGTCCCAGAGAGCTCCTGATGGAAATTTGTAAGGTCATGACTGACTTGATGGTGTAGTTATAAATTCCTGCTGAACATTAAGTACATTGCTATTCTTCTCATCTCTGTTTGGTCATTAAGGAAAGCAATGAACATCACATGGTGTCAGAAGCGTGGAGGGAGAATGAATTTGGGAAGACTTCAGCAAAGGTCACAGAAAAAAAGGAAAGGGGAAGAAAACCCAAAGTGGGACTGTGGTAGGTCAAAGCTTTCTTACACGTGTTTTATAAGAAGTTATTTTATGTTTGCTTTTTGGAAGAGTCTCAAAAGTTTATTGCATATATTGTGGAGAAGAAGAGCACAGATATGCTTTTGACCCTGAGATTGTACTGGGTGTTGGGATTATTTAAGAGACATATTAAACATATAAACATAATTAATCAGTTACCTGCTGACAGAAGGAGTGTGAGTGTCAGTGATATGGGCTAAACTCTGGGTTGTAGTGAACAGACTGCTCTGGGCAGAAAAACCTAGAAATTCTGCATGTGGCCGGAGCATTCTTAGTGCAACAGCAAAGACACAGAAAGCTGCTGCTCTTAAATGATGGCTCCAGCACAGCAAGGTTTTCAAAAAAATTCGGATAAATAAGTAGCAACTTAACTGAGACAAAACAAAGTGCTTGACAAAATTACACGCAGATTTGGGCACAGGTAAAATTAATTTTTCATACCGGAGTCCTTCCAGCTGTGTCCTTGCAGAGACAAGGTGGTGTGACTTTCTCTGTCCGAAAGTACAGGCTGTTTCCCTCCTGTAAATATGGGAGTGCTGCTTTAGTTCACTAGGAGCTCTCTCTCCCACTTGACTGCTTAGTAAATAACTTCTCTCTTCAATGAGGTCAAAACCTTCCTTCCATCCCTCAGTGAAGATTTTTTTCATGTAACCTTATATTTTATATCTCTGTGTCAAAAGCCTTTGTGAAAAGTGTCTAAGAACTATAGTTGTAGCTATTGCTGAGTTTTCACTTGTCCAAGACAGTTGTGTGACAATAAGATGCTCACCTTTTCCTCTTTAGGTTTCCTCTATAACCTCTTCCCAAACTTGTCACACTTTGTAGAACAAAATCACAATTAATTTCAACCCATCCATTTTCAAAGTTATCCAGGGAAACAGGTTCTTACCTCATAAATTGACATTTTTACTTGATCAGCTACTATTGAAATTGAGTGAAGGCATGATTGATTAATGTTCAGGAATAACTTAAACCTGTTCATTCTGGTGTTGCTTTTCTTGTCACTCATGCTCTGGTTAATTAATATCATCACATTTTAAGAGCAGCTCTGCATGGTGAGACTGAAGGCGACCTGCTTCAGGAAATAATGCATTAATACACTGATGTGTTGCTGTGCTGTGCTGTGCTGCCTGTCATGCAGGCTGCCTGCTTTAAGGGGGGATGTGAGGAATTTATTTTTTGTAAGTAGTGACCTTTTCCACCAGGGCATGTGCTAAATGGCAGCCAGCTATGCATTAGAAAACAATTATGCCTGGCAGTGCAACGCTTCATATGTTCACAAGGTCTCTGAGTTCTTGAGTTTTCCCTGGCATTTAATCTGAGCTGTGCACTGGAAAGCAATCAACTTTCTAAAATAAATGCACATATTTTTGGAATCCAGACCTGGAAATTATGTTGTTGAGTATCCATTTCTATACTGCGCACTGTCTGAGAGATGGCTATATTGTCATTGATCAGGTGTATTATTAACTGTATGAGACATTTTTGCTGCCATTTTTTTCCAATTTCAGAACTGATTTAATATGATTTTGTCAATTGTCTGGAGGAAACATTTTTCAAAGGCATGTGTAGAAATAGGCACCAAACCTTTGTTAAAAGTCAACAGAAATTGGGCACTTATTTCTCTACCTTTTCCCCTGCTCACAGCCAGTGGGCTAAATTGTTGAATTGCTTTTTTTCTCTTGTTCTTTTGCATTATTATACAATAAATATGTGCTCTGAATGAGTCTAATTATTACTTTTTTCCAGGAGCTACAGAAATGCTATTTATTTCATTCTAAGGAGAAAAGACTGCTCTGATTTTACGCTGGAGGTCCACTACATAGAATTGACTAAGGCGTTGTAGTGTAGTCCCAAAACAAAAATGTTTTGAGATGGGTTACTTAGAGTTCCCACTTATAAAAAAAGTCAAAGCCATAGCCCAGCAGGACTTTATAGGTCTTTGCTGGAGTGAGATCAGTTTTATTTGTTCTCTTCCTTTGCACTGGGATTTGGGTTTGTTATCAATTTGGTAGGGTGAGAAATCCTGTTGTTGTGAAATCCTTGGCTTTAGAGGTGAGCAGCTCAAGCAATAAAAGGGGGTTTAATTCTGTCATGGATATGTTTCCCTTTCAGAAGTGCCTTGATTTTTCATGCACTGGATTTTAAGCATTTAATTGTTCTATTTTCGTGATATTTGAGTTAAAAAGAAACAAACTACTCATATGCTTGCCTGAAAACTATCCTGTTTGAATAGGGATATTCAGTACTTTGCCAATGAGAATGTTGCTGTGTAATAGCACAGATTTACCAGCTGCTGAAAGTAGTTTGGTGTGTTAGTTATTTCCTTTGGGTCCTATGTTTTTTTAAACAAACCATGTCATTTGTAGCTCCTGGCAACATTTCTTCTTCTTTGTGAATTAGAGTGTTACTGAAAAAAAGTCAGTGTCGGAACTGATTTGGAACCCATTTTTAATTAGAAGCAGAGGAAACAACTAATAAAAACTTTACAAAACAGAGAAACCCTCTCCTTCCCCATTTAATTTCCTGAATTTTTTTTTTCCCGGTCTCACCCCTTGCTGAGCAAATGCATGATTTCTCCACTTCATCTTGAGAGGAAGAAGCCTTGTGAAAATGCAAAACCCACAGATGCAAAAACATCCGCTGATAAAACATCTCCGTGATGCATTTTCATTCAGCTCTGAATAACAGCAGCTGCTTTCACCGCTTTTCCTTCTAAAGGGGGGAATTCCTGTAGTTAAAATGGTACCTTATATACATATGTACATATTTTTATGTATATATATTTATATACACCTATATCTGCATTAGATTGAAGCACACCTGCACCCTGTTTGTAAGGTGGATGTAATGTAGTACATTCCTAGTGGCTGTAATTAGTAAAATCGTCACTATTGGGAAGCATGAATGAGCAATAAATGTTAAACTTTTAAAATGTATTAGTCTGAATAAAGGCTATGAAGGTTTCTGTCAACTGGAACTGGACCAAAATGGCTTTCTCATGATTTTGAGAAACAGATGAACTCTCCTTATTTTTTTCTATTTTTTCTTTTTCCCCTTTTGTTTTTTCTTTTTTTTCATTGTGTAAAAATTCAGTCAAAGCAATACTTCACTGCAGAAGACTGGATTTTTTTTTAATTCTTTGCAGGAAATTATTAGTATCCAATGAATTATATGCTAATAATTATTATAAAGAATTTCTAATACTAAGTTATAAAGAGTTTTATAGTAATAAACTATTATTTTAAAGAATACCAGAATTACCAGAAAGTTTATTTTACTTATGAGTGCATAGGTAGCTAGGGAAAAATATGCTTATATTTCCTATTATGTGTTTGTTGCTATATATGTTTTATTTAAAGTGTACATGGCAGAACACAGAATTTCACAGACTGAGGTTTCTCCCATGTCTTTGTTTGTATTAATTGTAAAATCTCAATAAATGTGGATGTTTCTTTCGTCTGCATTTTGCAGTTTACCCACTGTGGAGGCTGACGTGTGTTGGGATATCTGCGTTAGAAACAACCCACATCATTTGATGCCTAAGTTATTTTACCTGTCCCGAGAAGTTAAGGTGTCCCTTTCCCTCCTGTCCTTGGCTTTCTGCTGTCCTTGCTTTCTGTCACTGGATGGATGGTGAAAAGCTGCTTTCCCTGTGAAGCCCGCAGCCTGTCGTGTTGCTTTTAACCGCTTTTAGTTCCAGCCCCATGGTCTGGGTTTCCCAGGAAATGCCAGCTGACGGAGGGAAGAGGCTCAGCTCAGCAGAACGGATCCCATTCCGTCACAGCGGATGGGGAATCTCATGGAATGGCTCTGCCGTCGCCTCTGTGTAACCCCCAGCTCTGAGCAGTTCTTAAAGACTCTGCCCTTTCGTGCTCCCCAAATCCTAGAAGCCAGCAGCTCCTCAGAGTCCTCTGTTTCTCTGTGGCCTCACATTTGCTCCCCTCTGATGCACACGGGCTGCCCTGTTTGCCAGCTTTTCCTAAATTAGGAGATAGCATCTAATGTGAGGTTGGGGACACACCAAAGGCAGCTGTTTTGTGGAGGGCTCAGCACAGATGTATGTGCTTGGAGCTGGAGAATGAACAGCACAGCAGGACTCAGCAACACAACACACTGGGTGAAATATTTCCAGAACTTGTCTCTCTGTAGAAAACTTTCTTTAAAGGGAAATTTTGGGGAAAATAGCTCCCAGAGACAGTTTGCCAGGGCTGATGTGGCTCTTGTAAACTAACAGGGCATCACGTCAGCTACCCACAGGACAATGTAATGCTCCGACTTCTGTGCTCTTATGTAACTTTAGTCAGGATCCAGCAGATTTAATAGAATGACTTTATCAATATGAATATGTCTTAGGCCAAGCCTTACTTTATGCCTGTGGTTTTAGCCAGTGAATAAAGTGGTTTTTTCCTGTACATCTGTTGTATTCCTGGGATTATGTTGGCAACTACTTTCAAAGAGTGCTGGGAAAATATGAAGAAATACACGTGTCAAGATTTTTATAAGGGTGAATTTGACATTTCAGATGTCTAGAGTACAGGGCTTAATCACAATGAGGCTTGGCTTTACAATTGTAGCATAATTTAGTATACCCTAAAATATGTCTTACTCTCCATGATTGGGCATTTGCCTTGTTGAAAATTCAGCATTCAAACCCTGTGTCAATACAGTTCAGGCTTTCTGTCCTCAATACAACAATTTTATGTCCTTTATGATATAATTGTAGATCTATCAGTGCTGATACCTTACAGGAGAGATTGATAAACCTTTAAGCTTTTAATCTGTCCTAAATTTATGCTGGTTGAAGACTGCTGTGAATTCACTTGCTGGTCTTACAGTGGTCCAGGTATACATTGTTTATAGACCCCCCCTTTTTTTTGTGGTTTGTTTGGTTTTTTTTTAAACTTTTCTAATTAATCAAATGCTGTTTTCAAGAAAAATCTGGAAGATTGTATCAAAGGCAATTCTATTCACCCTGAAGCAGGAGACAATTTCATCTGCACTATTCCTCAGCCCTCTCCTTGAGTTCCCTCTGATTTCTAAGGTAGCTGACCCCGGCTGAACTCTGTCAGAGGGTCTCTCACAGAAGAGGGGCCTCTGATCTGACAAATCGATTGGCAGTGAGGGAGATTTGATGGGAAACGACCTCCCTAACAAGATCTGGAGCCTTTTCCCGGGAAGCCTGGAGCTGTGGGGAGGATGGGGAGAGCCTCCCTGCTCAGGAGCCAGAGCTGAGAATGAAGGGAGGCAACAAAAGACTCTCAGCTTCTTGCCTAATCAGCCCGACAAAGGAAACAACTATATCTGATTTAGAAGCTGTTAAGTGGAGGTCAATTGCCAATAATTGGGCTAATTAAAACCAAATACTGGAATGATATTACAAGTCCAGCCTGGACTCTACAGAAGTCAGGTAATTAGAGGATGGAACCATCAATTCAAATCTGCAGGGAAGAAGTTGGTGTGGTTAAGGGACAAGCTAGATTTAAAACAAACAAAAAAAGTGGATGGTAACTGGCACAACCCCTCATTTAGCATGAAATCTTTATTTTAAAAGCAGATGCTGTCACTTGCAATGAGCTGTAATGGTTTTTAAATTGTACAGCCATAAAGTAGGTAGGAAGATAATTTGGCAATGTATAGATCAATATACACTTAATTAGAGTCGCTAAAGCAACACATTAGCAGGTACATTTCACTGTGACAGAGCCAGAGTCCTCCTGAAAATATTCAAAGTACCATGGTGTAGTCTCCTGTATTCTTGTCTGAACTTCAGTTCTCAAGTAATTAATTTTGGGCTGTAACCCAAAGTAAGTGCCTTTCACTGCATGGGATGCATCTGCCTTGGATCTGCTGCCTCAGCAAATTAGATAAAGCATTCCTGTGCAAAGATTTAGCATCACAATTATCAGAATAATGCCTGTCTAAACTATTTCGGTCCAGAGAGTTTACTGCCAAGATGTTTTGGTAATAATTTTAAGCATGAATAGCATGGATTTCTCTGCAAGGTGGTATTAGAAGATAAAAATGGTTTTCTGTATTTCTAAGCAAAACAATCCCAGAAAATTCAACCAGTCTAACCAAAAAGTAGCAAAGAGTACCAGCCTGCTTCTGGTATCACCTGTGGAGTGAGAAGTCTCACTTAGCATGATCAGAAATATAATGTGGCCCTGTTTCTCCTTGCAGCTTGGTTAGAAAAGCTAGCAAAAAAAGCTTTTGTGATCTTCTCTAAAGTGAATATTTATGTCTGGGATTCCTCATTTATTCTTTTGAACGAAATAATCAAAAGTACCCGTTAAGTGGCCTGGGGCACGTTATCAGAAAGCTAAATAATCTTACGGCATCCATTTTTCTATCAACATCTTCTGAGGTAGCAGCTAATGAGAAAGGAGTGTGTCAGATTAAAATATATGTAAAATTCATACAAGTGGTATTTTTTGTAATATTTATATACGTGTGGCTGTATAAAGACAACCGGCGGAAAGGACAGAGCAGTGGTGCATGCACACAGTGGAATAAGGGAAATGGTGCTGTGCCCCGGCTCCCAGTTGGACTGTGGTGTTTCATTGCTGCCTGAGGAATTTCTGCAGCTGGGATTTGCTGTGATTCCCTCTCCTGAGGATGCTCTGGTGTCTGATGTGAAGGGATGTCTGATGCTGCAGCTTCTGCTGGTGTTGGGGTGTTGCAGAGCTGTTTCCTTTTCAGCAGGACATCAGCACCTGCAATCAACCGGTGAGCAGAATTCCATTAGAAATAGATTATTAGTAGAAGAGGCGTTTCATGCTTCTGCACAAAGATATTTGCAAAACACAGCAAAATAGTTACAGCACTCCAATTTTATATGGCAAAACATGCTGGAGACAGTGGTCATAGTCAGAACAAAAAGATTTTTGCTCACCCACATCTCACCCCCCAGAAAAACCCCAAAAAATACCAAGCTACCTACTTTTGAGTCAGCAGAAAGGCAGCAAAAGAAGTGTGAACAAACACACAGGATAAATAATTTGTTGTTTTTCTCCATATCCAGGCAATGCACTAAGGTTCCTGTGCAACCAAAATGAGTATGAAATTCAACCAGTGTAAACAGGAGCATTTGTTTTGCCCTCACAATTAATAGTAAAAAAAGTCGTCCACAAATACTTAAGTTTTACTTGATTTTAAAAAATAAAGCAGTGAAAACAGAAAATTAACACAAATGTTATTAATAAAGCTGAAGTAGAAAAATGCCTTGACAAATAAGCAAATGAAATTTTATCTGCTGATGTCATTAAGCCTTCCTCATATCACCAAAATTCACCAGCACATTCAGGGGTGTTTTTTAATAGTTCTAGAATTGTGTCCCAAATAACACCTCATCTCAGAGAGTAGGGGAAAAAGAGAGGGAGAGAGTAAGACTTCATAGTCTGGGAAATGTCTGGCTGTTACCTTCAACATAACATCAAAAGTCACATAGGAATGAAGTGAATAACCACAGAAAGAACTGCTAAGTTCCCTCATTTTTCTAAAATTTTACTATTTGATAATTTTGGAAGTGATGCTGCTCTGCCCCTGAGGGTATCTTTCCATATCCTAAGTGATATCCTTTTCCCATCAAACTGCCATGCCAAGACCATGCCATGTCACCCCAAGACACCCACCAAGCCGGAAAGTTTCAAAGCTAAAAGCTCCTGGAGAAATGAATAAAAATTTGTGTTACTGCATTTAAACCTATGCAAAATAAACAGCCTCTAATACTTTACTTCTAAAGTAAAATTAAAAACAGGATTAAATGAAATTCACAACTTTTCAGACATCGGTATACTTTCAATATAAGGGTAGTTGGCTCACATCCAACATTATTTCTTTTTCCTCATTTCTGGTGGCTTACTTACGTTGAATTCTTTTGGTCATGCTGAGTTAAATAAACAAGCCTTTCATCAATTCCTTTTTTTTCCCCCAACACAGTGGTAACAAAAGATTTCTCATGTTAATTCTGTCCCTTTCTGGAATATGTAATGCCAGTGTTTTGGGGAAAATTTTATGCAGAGCTACGGCAGAAATCTGCAGTGAAATAAAGCATATGGAGCCAAGGAGCTGCTTGTTCTATCCTTGCAGCAAGCTTAAACTGAAATATTCAGGCAAGGAAAATATTTTATTGAGTATAATCTGGATGTGTCAGGGCAATTGGAAGTGACAGCAGTATTTAGAGCTTTAAATAACCCCAGTGTTACTGTAACTGATCACCATCAGGATAAAAATTGAAGTGTAATTTGTTTGATACTCCCTCTGGCTTTCCTTTATATCTCTTTCTGCTTCTCCCCTTTGTAAATATATTGACTTTTATAGCCATGTTAACTTCCATGGCTTAGAAGTTGTCTTTGTTTGCTTTGCGGTAATTGCAGCGTCTCCTTTGCTGCTGACAAGATTTAGGCTTTGAGATAACTCTGTCACCTGTAGTTGTGGTTTTTAGGAGCTGTTTTCTTCCTGCCACTGCCAGGCTTTCATTCAGAGATGTGATGCTGTCTCCCAGATTAATGCACATTTCCCAAAGAAATGATCAGACAATATTTTCATCAACACTGGCAGAACGTAACTAACGAGTCCCAAGTTTTATTGAGCAATAAAGATTCCGTTTTCAATGGAGTCTCACTAAAAGCAGGGCTGTTTGTAGCTGTTTCCTCTTCCTGTAGCATTTGTTCTGCTCCCTGTAAAGATTCTGCATTTAAAAACCCTTAGCAGGGAGAGCACACAGCTTTGTGATACCTTTACCACAAAAAATTATCACTACTGGTAGTAAAACAACAGTAATGGTTCCCAGTTGTGGTATTCTTCAGCTGTCTGTACTTTTGTGTGTAACACTGAGTTTCACAGTGACTTCTCTGTCCTCTCTATCCTCACTGATTCATTTTGCAGAATTTTATACCCTCTCATTTGCAAGTTAAAATAATGCTTAGGCATTCATATTCCCCTAATAACAGAGCATATGCTTAGAACAAGGCTGTGGCCATCATTTTTACTGCATCCTGATGAAGAGAGGGTGCAGCAGGTATGGGGACAGCCCTCATCCTTGAAGAAAAAAAGGTATTTTCTCTCTCCATTTTGGAGGCAGAGGAGATAAAGGCAAGAGGATAAAGATTTTTGTGTCTCTGCAGCTCTGTTACAGCAATCAGGGAGGGTAGGGTAGGTTATTATTAACATTTTCATTTTATAAATAGTGAGAAACTGCGCTGCCTTGGGACACACAGAAGCATTAAGCTGTGTTCCATCGGTGTGGCACCTCCCAGGGAAGCAAAGCTTTGCACCAAAGGCTGTGCTCCAAAACTTCCACCCCTCCTGGTGATGCCAGAAAATGAGATGTATTCTGCAGTTTCGCTGACAGCAGATATGGGTTGTTTCCTTTCCCATCCCAATGGGGTAATTGTGGATGTGCTACTTTCCAGGTGGCCTGCGTGAGCTTTTAGCAGAGTCCAGTGCTGCAGAAGCCTCACAAAATCCTTCAGCCAGAGATAATGACCATTTATCCAACAGCATCCTGAGAGGCAGCTGAACACACCCTTGGCTGCTCGCTGCTCGGCAGGACACTGATCACGCCTTTATTTGGCATTCAGGGTTCCAGGGAATGGCTGCAGTCTCAGAAGAAATGAAAAAGCTCTTTTTTTTTTAAGTGGTTGCATGACAAGTCTTCCCCTGGGTAGGAGTGCTGCTGAGCACTGCTGAGTGCTCAGGATGGGAAACCATCCCCGGAACAAGAAAACAATGCAGCTAAAATATAATAATTCTGTAAACATTTGTCTCAAAGACAAAAAACCCCAATGTTCTGTCAGAAGCAGTAACATGGGTTGGCATTTGTGGCTATTTTAAAGCTGTATTTTTCTGATATTAAAAAAAAACCCAAACAAACCCAGAACCCAGACCAGTAAGAGAACACTTCTCACAAGCTCTACAGTTTTTGAAATATTTAACACAGAATAAAGATTAATAATTAAAACCATCTGTTTTGGGTAGAAGGCATTTGTGCTTGACCTTCTTTGGAGAGCTCTAATATTGCAGTGGCATTTTATTGTGGCTGCATTTTATATTTTCCTGTAGAGCACAAGGAACATTGTGTGGTATCCATGGAAGTAAACACTGCAGGAATAACCCTGCATTTCCAGTTGCTGTGTCCTACTTACCTGTGCTCCCCAGCTCATAATAGTTTTCAATCATTAATTTATATCTTGTGTATTTTTATTTATACTGTGTATTTTTATTTATATTGTGTATTTTTATTTATAACTAATGGATGATTTGCCGTGCTCTCTACCATACTGTACTTCACAGGATATGAACCCTACAGATTTAAGTTTTCACTCATAGAAACAGTGAAAAAAAGAGCAACAAGAAAGCTGCCTGGTATAATTCCCAACGTGCCATAAAGTAAATGCTTTTGACTAACAAAAAAGACCCTAGATTTTTACGCAGCTGTGGTTAACAATAGTGCAGTGATACTCTTAGGCACACAAATGGATGCACTTTCAAATACATGGTATAATTGCTGAATACATCCCCGCTGGGACTGGGGGTAGCACTGCTGCAGAACAGCATTAGAATATGAAGTAAGAAAGGCCTTTTTTATGTCTTACAAAGTGAAGCAAAAGAATACTGCCTCCGGATTGGCTACAAATTTTCTGCTGCTGGCTCAAAATAGAAAATCCTTGATTAGATCCTCATCCAAAGATTACCCACAGGGATCTGGGGCGATGTTATGTATACGGGAAAATACATGTATTTATTCTGCTGTGCCTCTGCCAGTGCCTCCATGGCCTTTTAGTAAAAGTTATTCTTCTGACAAAGCCATGAGGTGAAGCTGTTCTGTGTCCTGCTAAGTGTGATGTGGCCTCACCCACTGCCTGCAGACGGAGGTACCCTGGAGCTGCCCATGTAGCACATGGTCACCCGAGCTGGGAGCTCTTCATCCTTCCTGCTTTGGGGTCGTTTCTGCCTAAATCTGGGAAATTAGCAGAGCTCCACCAGTCCTGGAGCAGGGGAAGCATTTGGCCCAACCCTTCTGCAGCCAGGGCTGTTCCTTTGCTCTGTGGGTATGAAGAGGCAGCACGGATGATGAGGAGCTGAGCAGTTTTGAATTGTTTGATGCCCTGTGCCTGAGGGGTGATGAAAGTCTCTGTCTGGATGGTGTGGTCGAGGTCAGGGTGTGCAGCTCCAGATTCCCTCTCACAGGGACAGAAGAGGAGGAAAGGCTGGGATGGCTTTACATTTGTTAACATTTCTTTCTAAATGTGTTATTAAATACAACCCTTCTCAACACAGAGCCAAAATATCTACAAAATTCGCACAAGTTTAAAAATTCCAATGTGTTTTTAAAAATAGCTTCGGATATCCAACAGAACCACGATACTTTATTTTTCAGACAGGCAATAAATGAGATACACAAGTGAATAAATGAAGTTATATTTACTGTAGTTGTTCAGAAATGGGAACAAGGTGATGCCCACGACAGCAGAGCAGCTGGTGGTAGTAATGCTGCCTCTATGTGTATTTAATGCTACTTTTCCTTTTTCAGCTTGGATATCATTAGGTCAAAGCTATTTTCTCAAGGATGGATTTGTGATAAACTAAATGTTCTCCTTCTCTTTTGTGCCCAGTGTGACATGCAGTAAGAATATTAATTTCACATATAATGAGACTATAAATTGCCTTCTCTGTTCTTAAGAATGGTGTTGAAACACCAAGCCATAATAGAGAAGTTACATTTTTTGTGAGAGTGAATGAATATCCTAAGCAGATGCTCAAGACGAAAAATAAAATAAAACAATAAAAAGTCTGAAGAAATGGGATATAAAACTGTCTCACCCAGGTGCTTTCCTAGGAGAAAACAATTTCGATAACATCATGAATTACAGAAATAGTAACAGGTGAATCTAATACCCTGGGCTTATCTAGCAAGTGCTTGGCAAGATTAAGAGAAGACATGAAATTCTTCTTAGCTGATATACAGGGGTCCAACAGTTTGTTTGATACAGCTGTTAATCATCTGCCCTGAAAGGTTTAATTATGTTTCCAGGATTAATGAGTCTGATGTCCTGTGGAGGGATATCAGGTTTGGGGTTTTTAGATTGTGGAGTTTTTTTGTTGATCATGTTGAATTGCTGCTTGGTTGTTTTAAGCAAACATGTGGGCAAAGGGTTTGATTTGTTTATTATAAAAGCCCTAGAAGAAGACTGATTTTATTTTTAGGTTTTTTTTTTTTTAGTGAAGGCAATTTATACTAACATGCAGAAGGATAATTGTCAATACAATATAGAGATTAAAAAAGAGTAGTGCATATTTCTTGGTCAAACTCTCTATAGCTGTACAGCTGTAGTCATTTTTTGCTTAGGTGACTGCTAAAGGAAATGATTTAAAATGTAAGTATTTGGGATTCTCTGTCATACCTTTTAAGTGTTTCTGCAAGTGCTTTTTATAGTTCAGTTTGGTAATGTAGAGCACAGCTGCACTTCGTCCTGTAAAGGTGTTGGCACAGAGAGACTTTCCCCAGCTGAAAATCACCCAAGGTCTGTGGGCTTTACGGGGTAGGAAGAGCATGGGAGAGGTTCCTCTGGGGCAGGAGAGGGGGCATTTCCTCAGGGGTCTGGAGCTAAAGGCTAATTAAAAGAAATCAACTTTTCTATGAATTTTAACAGGCCCCAGTGGGGGATGTGCACCTTCTTTTCCCACACAGCTTCTGGAGAGTCCAATATTTGCCATGCTAGGAACCTTGACAAGATGCCACGGCTCCCTTCAGGGTTTGCCCTCATTCAGGTTGTGGTACAGCCTCATCTGGAAGCGTTATTTAGTGAATCTTAATCCCTTTGGTTTGAGAGCCACATCTCACTTTCCAAGACCCTGGCTGGGTAGGATTAGGTCATAGCAGTTATTGCTATTAAGAAATAGGAGGAATTAACAACAAAAAGTGAGTTGCAAATGATTTCAGTAGTCTCCCACTGACGGGAACGTCAACTTAAGGGACAAAGGTGTGCTCTGCACTCAAAAGGTCACACAACAAAAAGATTGGGAATGTCAAATCCGTGACTATCCCATGATGATTTAGAGGGACATTTGTAGAAATGCCACTTACTGAGCTGTGAAAGCTCATGTTCAGCAGAGTTACCTTCATCACAGGGACCAGGAGCCACAGACCTGGGTGATTTTCAGATGGGCAAACTCAGTTCTAGTCACTGACAGCCAAGCTACTCTGTCTGAGCTGGTCAGAAAAAAGCCATGCTGATTTTGGCATGATGAGGTTAAGGGAGAGGAAACAGTAATCTTTGGGGTTTGCATATTTAAAATAGCAGTTCTCAGTCATTGAATGAGCGTTCAGTCATGAGTTAGACAAGTAGTGATTTCACAGGGCTGAGAGATTAGAACTAGTCCTAAGAAATGACAGGAATATGACCGTAGGGCAGCTTGCAATAATTCACTGCTTGTACGGGGCTCAGATGTGGTCGGTGAGATTTATCTAAAGCTGGGTCCACAACTCATCGAAAGTCACTGCTGAGTTGCAGAGTTAGAGAGGTGAACAGTCAATAGGACCTTCTGAATGATGTTAAGAAGTAAAAGAGCCTGGTTTAATCTTATTAGAAGGAGCCAAATGGTATGGAAAGCAACTGAAAGCTAATCAGCCTCGGGGATTACTGTAAGGCTTTGGTGATTAACACGGTGTGATTTATTTTATTTTATTTTAATTTATTATATTTTAGATTTTCTCAGACTATTCCATTATTATGGCAGAAATAGAAAATAAAGTAAGTGTACTGTTTGACCTAGTCAGTCACTTGAGCCTAATCTTATTATTTTTAGCTGGATTCACATCATCATATTAGAACATCTCAGTCAGCAACGTACAAAAGATATTCCCTTTCAATTTACTTTCCTGTTAACTATATCCTTAAGCCCAAGGAAAATCAAACTGGAGCACAATGTGAATGAATGAAGCAATCATTTGGGGTCTGAAACGGAAGATAGTGACAATTTTTTTGTCAAGGGAACGAATTACAGAATGTTTCACTTTGTGTGTGACTTCAATTCCTCAGTCACTGGATAGCAGCTTTAGCACAAACTTTCCATTATAGGAAGTAAGAGATTGAAATAGGAAAAAAGATATAATTCTCACTCAGAGTCCACCCAGAAGACAGACTGTATGAACTTTAAATCCTAAAAGAAGCTACTTATTGAAGATTTTGAGGAGATATGTTGTACTACCAGACCCGTTCATCCCAGTTCCTGAGGCTTAGTGTTGAGACGGGGGGATTCAGACGAACTCCCAGGGCTGGATTGAAACAGGAACTCATTTTCTGTGTATTTAGGGCTGTACACTGTGTTTGTTAGGATCTCTGAGACACACAATCACATCCAAATGCTCTTTTTTCTAGTCTTGAAAATGAAAGTCACCATTCCCGTCACTGGGAACGAAACTTGAAGTTACACTCTGATTCCAGTCACCACAGTGCCATCTGTGTAAGAGACAAAATAAAAATTATAAAAGCCCATGTAAAATAAAATAAATAATAAAAAACCTCTGACAGAGGTCCATGCTTTTGCTGTAGTCTAGCTGTGATGCATAGCAACCGAAAAGTATCCTAAAATTATATATTATATAATATACATAATATTCTAGAAGTTAATGAATTTCACCTCAGCTTTCTTAATTTGGCTGCAGAGGCTGTCTGCAGCTCCATCTACATCATGATTATATAATTTCACATGGTTTGGTGGTATTTTTTCCACGGTTCAAATAACTCTTTTTTTTGTTTGTCTTTTTTAGTTTTGTGGGGGGGTTGTTTCGTTGTTCGTTTTATTTTGGTTTTGTTTTGGCTGTTTGGTTTGTTTTTTAATTTAAAAATACAGGCTGACATTTTGAACCATAAGACAACATCATCAAGTAGGACTTAAATGTGATAATATAGGATATCCAAAATTGGTAATGAATCCATCTTTACAAGACCCTTGAAAAGAACACGAGGATGTGTGATAGAACAAATAATTGAGCCTGGATTTAGAAGACTCTTACAGCATTGCCCGTACAAAGCAGCCTCTCTGCACACTGAGCCCCTCAATCTGTGAGTTTATTTGCCATTAACGTCCACACCATACATTAACACAGTGAGATTTATAAATTAGCTTTTAAAATTTACTAGCTCTGAAATGGAAAAAATCAGAGAGTCTCCGACAATCTCTGTAGATCAAAAAATCAGCCTCTGTGAAGCAGAAGATTTTTCCATTCTTTAAAATCCAAAAAGGAGGAATCTAAGCCAGCAGCTTGTTGATGATGGGTGCTTGCAAGAGCTTCAGACCTGCAGGTTTTAGTGGGATGGAGCCCTTGGAGCCCTTGCTTTGTTTTTCTCCTCTTTTTTTTTCCTTTGGTTAAAATGAGGGAAAAAAAGAGAAGTCAAGTCCAGAGCATTAATTTGAACTTACACTCATAACAACAGACATTGAAGAGCATTGGAGAAGGATCCTGTAAACATGAGAGCATTCTGAGGCTGAGCTCAGATACCATCTGTAATCAACCTCCCCAGCATTTGTTTTCTTGATCTCATTAGCAGGCACAATAAATCACCATGGAAGACATGGAATTAAGGGAAGGCTGACCACAGATAGGAAAATAGGATTGCTGAGGAAAATAAAAGTCAAAATGCAAGGCTTGGGCAGGAGTAAGGTTCAATATATTGCATTATTATGTGTGTTTCCCAAACAAACACAACAAACACACTGTAATTCAGTAAATGTACATGTAAATCTGCTGAGATGGAATTGGCACTCTTAATGAGTCTTGAACTCAGTTAAAACAAACGAATCCCAACATTTTAAACCAATTCCACGGAATTCTCTCCTGGAAATGTCCTGGGGCATTTGGCAAGGGGCAGAAATCTGGAATTTTAGGTCTTGATACAAGAGTGAGGTCAGGCTGGGATCAGCCTGGGATTCTGCTGGAGTTTCTGAGCACTGTCCATGACAAGCTTTCTTTAGTACCTTCACTTCAGAACTCACAGGAAAAAAAGGATCAGGGTCGTGTTACTTATCACTGTTGAAAGGATGGTTGAGTTCGAGACATGCAGTGTGCTCCTCTCACCAGGAAGCCTTCCTGAGGGGCTGTGTTCCCTCTTTGCCGTGGAAGACTTGGGAAATACAATACAGCTGACAAAAGTAATATTTTTAATATTTTTGTTTTAGAAATTATCAGACTTTGCTGCATTTTCCTTGGAGGCTTGGTACACGCAGTGATAAGAGAGGAGAACAAGAGAAGGCAAGAAAGGAATTTTAACGTTAAAAGTAAACAGCTGGTGCACTGGGCTGTTTCTGAATGTATTTGATGACTAAACATTCTTGTTCTGTCTTATGAACGTTAATTGGGCGTGCTGCAGGTTGTATGACATGCATTTATCCAGGAGAAATCAGCTGCAGCACAATAAGCAGCAGTGTAGGGTGTAATTATGGCTCTGTGCCTGCCCTAACAAGCTGGGTTTAGACTGAATTGTAAGTTCTGCAGCGCTGAAGGAAATTCTAGAATCCTTTCTTTTAGGGAAAAAATGAAGTCATTGGGCATCCTATATAAACAAAAGTACCTTAAACATGCAATAGGAGTAACCCTCAGCTGATTTTGTTGCTTAATCCAGTATATTCTACTTTGACCTCTGCTTCCAGGTATTAATTCAACACAGATTTCAGCGCTGGTATTGCAGCATTTTATGGTATCAGCTCTGAGGGTTAAATTAAAATCTGACAGTTGATTAGGGGACTAACAATTTCTTACCCCCTTGAAAAGAAATATGCAAGCACTTTCACAGGATGGTTTTTCTTTATTATTATTTTTTTTTTCCTAGGGATTTTCTCGTGAAAGATCTCAAAATTGCAGTTTTCCCAAACTGTTTCTTGTTTCTTATCTCCTTTCTAATATACATCAGAAACTACACATTAAAAGCCTCACAGAGGCATCCACATGAAGATAGAATATTTTCAAAATAAATAATTCAAAAGTTTAAGAGGTGTTTGCCTTTCTCAGACACATTTATTGTTTGCCTCAGAGGCCAATAGAATTATTGATTTTTGTAGAGAAAAAGAAACCTCTTTGAAGATTTGGCCTGACCTTCTGCATAATGTAAGTCAAATAAATTCACTCTCTGAATTGAGCAATCATCCTTTCCATTGGACTCAGTTACTTGTGGCAAAACTTCAACTTATGCTTTACAAACACATCCACTCATGGGTTTGAAAAACAAACCAGAAAATTATCCAGGTATTGATTAACTTTGATAAAGTGGTCTAACAACTTAATTATGCCTAATTTTTGAGAAGTTGCATCAAACTCTACTGTGAAACTTTCTGCAGTTATCTGTGCAGTTTTAGGGTCTGAAGCAGCATGTGGTGGGGGCCACCTAAAACTGGAAAGCTTTTCTGGTGTTCTGAAATTCCCAAATTTTGTGCTGAAACACTCAGTTTCTTGTTTGTTTGGTTTTTGCTTAGTTTTTTTCTGAAATTGAAGGAAACCTTATTTTGGAAGAGTAAATAATTTCATTTCCGCAGCTTGTTATTTTGAAGCATTAAGAATTTAGGTGAGTGCCAAAGCCTGACCATAGGTTTATAATCTCATAACTCCTTGTGCTTTTGTCTTCTGAAACCTACTGACAGCTCAGGGCTGGGGCACCTCAGCCCTATAGCAGCAGCAGGAGCTGCCCTTTGGGGTGTGGAGGGCAGGTGGGGCATCTCTGGGCTATGCAAAAGCTGAGGGCTGGGAGGAAATAAATCGTCAGAGAATAACAAACAGCTGTGTTGTTACTCATCACTGCAACTCACTGCAGGGCTGCTCTTGGCTTGAACTGGGAAACAGAGCAATTTACAGAGCCTCAGCTGAAGGAGTCTAACACCAGAGGTGAAGAAACAGCTTAAAAGCAGGGTGGTTGCAACTTGTCTGATAGAAGAGTTAAGGTAATTTGAATTACGCTTTTATTTATAATAATTAAATGTCTTTCCTTGAGTTGCCTGAGAATCTGTGCTGGCTGAGGGCAGCCCCATGCCCAAGCTTGGGCCCACATAGGAAAAAAAAAAAAGGTTTCTACATAAAAAAAAGGAAACAAATCGCCCAAACCTTCCACGAGATGTGGAAGATTATTCCATGAGATGTGGCAGATTTGAGATTCTCAGACCATGAGGTGGAATTGTCTGTTCCATACCACCCTCGTTTGTGCTTTCTGACTGTTAAGGTTCTTCTGAACCAGTTAAGAAAATTGCGGTCAGAGATGCTTGCTCTGGCACAGGAGAGGTCAGGCCCTTGAGTGTGAGAAGTTCTTGTGTCCAGGATAGACTGGTTTATGCTGGGATTAAAAATTTGCTGCAGAGCCCGGGGGGGTTGAGAGTGTGTCAGAGATACATTGGGCTGTGTGTGAAATGCAGCGCTGGCTATGGCTGGGAGCAGGTACTCGTTCACCTCCTCAACAAATAAAATGGAAATAATCAAGGTTATATTGATAGTAAACAGGCTTGTTAGCCAGAGGTTAAACAAGCATCAGCCTTACATGAAAGTGTGAGATTGCAGCAAGAGGCAGAGGTGGTTTTCACCCTAAGTGAAATTACTCTGGAGGAATGTGCCCAAAGTAAGGATAAAGCAAAGAGACCAGGTTTTTTTACATTTCAATTGTTTTTACAATTTCTCAGCCCCTGCCTTTTTTCTGCTACACTTTACCCTGATTCCTAATTATTTATTTTTTTTGTATAAAGTGATGTTGGTTGGTCTTCAAAACTCTTGGATTCAGAGTGTGTACTCCTCCACTTCTATGTGTTCAGGACAACAGGACTCAGTTTGTCATTGACACTGGGCCACTGCTACTATGATTTTTACATTTCTTGTGATAGGAAACTTCTACGGCTTCTCCAGTGAATTTGGATAGAGACTTGACTCTAAAATGTGCTTTAATTCTCTATGGTTTAATGATGCAAATTTACATTACAATGTGCGAACCTTTTATCTTGAAGGAAAATTTCCAATGTTAATGGCATCTGTTTATCTGTAAATTCACCCTTCCAGCACTTATGTGTTGTAACAACTCTATGTAGAAAGAAGTCAAGTCCTAATGGAAGCTCTGTGGGAGAGCAAAAAATGCAGCAATCCAAATCATTTAAGGATCGTGGCAAAAATAGCTGGCACAAAAATAATTTGTTGCGAAGGACAGCTGTCGGTAAAACGCACTCATTTAAGTGGAGCAGGGCTGGAAACTGTAGTCCATCTCCTTTATTTTTCTTTTAAAATTCTAACTGCTGCTTTCTCTCTGTTGTTTAAAACTGTCATTTTCGTGAACACAACTAAGATTCAGAATTTTCACAAGGACTCCAGTTGTTAGGAAGTTTTCAGCTGAAAAGATCATCTTGTGTGCTCCCAAGTGTGGTTCCTGTGGACCCCTGGGGGGAGTTTTCCAGGGAAACCACTGGTCCTGGGACCTTAAACGTGTTCTTAACAGGGTGAGTTGATTCAGAGAAATCTTTTCCAGGAAGTAGCTGAGGGAGGCACTGACCATCTGGAAGAGCCCCAGTTTTTGGACATGGTAAATCTAGACCATATCAAGCTTGGCCATTATTAGCTAAAGAAGTTTTTAATGTAGATGTGGAACTCCACAGGCAGTGGACTGTAGGAAGGATGTGCTCTGATGTTATCTTTTTGAGCAACAGAAGCAAAAAGACGAACTGAAGCCCAAAGAGAGATGGGTCTTTCTGCGATTTTGTGCTGAATTTTGATACTGAACAAACAGGAGCGCTGGGAGGATGTGGGTTCTCTGTCTTTGGGGAATTCAGAGTGTAACTGTGCAAGATGCTGAATGATGTGGTCAGGCTTTGAAGTGAGCCATGCTTTGAGCATGTGGTTGGGCTGGAGATCTTCATCTATCCCTCCTAACCAAAACCTTTCTGCACTTTTGTGTGATGGGAAGTGGATACATCGGGTATCAGGAAGGCGAGTGCCCTGTGCTTAGTGTGGCAGCATGGGGTTTGTAAGGTGTGAAGAGAACCTTCTGAAGTAACAGCTCAGAAAAATTAAGTATTCTTCAGAGGAATTGAAAATTTGTCTTATATTTCCATTTTTGTTTAGCAAGAAATAAAAAGAGGAAAAATTTAAGGCTGAGCTTGTTCCTGAACAAAATTTTAAATGTTTCACACAGAAGAAGGTGAAGCATTTTCATGAGAGAACTTCTTATTTGGATTTTTCTGCTCGATAAAATTTAAATTGCCACAGCTCTGTAATGCATGCCAAGATCTCAGGAAGGTTTCAGAATAATTTTTTTAATATGATGTCCCTGATGTAACATCAGGAAGCACGAGAAGAACCTTCTAGGCACACTCTCTGTACCAGCAATCACTAGCAGCTCACAATCCTATAGATACTCTGGCAGCTCAAATGTGATTAGGAGAACATTTTTTGAAGGAATCTGTGAAGGGACACACATCCCATGCCACTTGCTGCTGTAAAAACTGGAGACGGGTCACATTCCTAATACATTACCACAACAAACAAATTGTTTTTGCAATTGGTTTCATTCTCATTCAGGCAAAATTATAGTGGAAAGCCCCATGATAATGACTATGACATGCACATTAATATAAAATGAATTCATTATGATCAGCATTACTACAGCAGATTCCAAATGAATTAATAATGACAGGGTAGTCAAAACAAAGTGGAGCCACGCTTAGTTAGAGGCACAACATGCTGTTAATGACATCATTAAACAGGGGCTAGAGAGCATCAAAAATTTGTTGTGCAAATTTATAGTCTTGGGTGCCGAGTGCTTGTTTCTGCACTTGGTTGTCAGCTGAAACAGTTGGTAAAATATTATTTATTGATTATTTTAACAAATTTTATTTATTTATTTTTTACCAGCCAAGGAATGGTTTTCCTGTTACACAAAATAAAACAATTCTGTTTTATATCGACCATTTGAAATAATCTTAAGTGAAATGTTGGTAAATTATTCAGGCTGAAAAAACAAAGCATTTTGCTTGGACAATTTTAAATAAGTTTAGTTTTTCCACTAAACAAGAGAGAGATGTGAATATTTATATTATTATTTATTTTGGTTTTGTTCTGAGTTTTTCACAGCAAAAATTTTCAGGCAGTCAAAAACTGTGAATCTGCATGCTGCCATAGCTTATTTTGCATTTTCTATCTTTAAGGTTACTTCCGTATTTTAATAGTAAACTTGATATATAAACATGGAAAAATAGGTTTAGTGAATGAGTTATATAGCTTGAATTTTAATAACCCTTTACATATTTTACCTCCCTTCTCACCAGGTAGCAGCTTGCACTGTGTCTTGCACCTTTTTTTCATCCTAGAAAATGAATTCTAATTCTCTGAGGAAGAAAATAACATTAGCACAACACGTAGGAGCAGTGAATTCAGGAGTGCATAAACTAAAATAACAGCCAGCAGTTTTAGTTCAGTATTCTAATTAGTCTGATTACCAGACACAGCTACAGAAGATTTAAGAAGCCTTGTTGTTTTCTGACCTAGAGCCGCTATTTTTTAACTAATCCAAAAAACTATATCCCTTCCATTTACATTTCTTCTTTTGATTGTAAAAATATGTAGTGAAAATAGTTTTTCCTAGCTCAGAGTAAAAATGGTTGGCAACTATTTCACCTAGAACTTGGTTGCATCAAGTTTTATATATGAAGATGTAAAAATTTAAATTTTATTTAGCAGAAAAATCCAAATAAGTTCTCTCATGAAAATGCTTCACCTTCTTCTGAATGAAACATTTAAAATTTTGTTATGAAACATGCTCAGTCTTAAAATTTTCCTTTTTTTCCTTGCTAAACGAAAATGGAAATACAAGTTTTCAATTCCTCTGAAAAATATTTAATTTTTCTGAGCTATTACTTCAGAAGGTTCATGTTTTTAATTTTCAGCTTCAAATATGACGCTCCAAAGAATTTAATGGAATAAAATTTAATCTCCTGACTCCTACCTGTTGTTTATGGGAGGAAAGAAAATCTTTTACCTGTTACATTTCAGTCCCATTGAAGCAACCATTCTTCCTCTATTATGAGACATGACAAATAGGAGCAGCTCCACTCCATTTGTCTCTTTTACAACATTCATTACTGTGTAAAGTTCTGGAGTGTCCTCTCTTATTTGTCTCATCTATAAACATCTCAATCTTTGCTCATTTCTTAAGGGGGAAGCCTTTGAGTGCCTCTAATCGTTTTTGCCATCCATCAGTGAACCCTTTGTACCTTAAAAGGAATGTAATGGAGAGAAGGGAACCAAAACTTAACAATTCCCAGGGGAAATGTACAGCACTTACAGCATTTAATAGAGCAGCATTAAAAATCTAGATGCTAGAGCATCTTTTTCTATCCTCTAGTTTAACAAGGAAGAGGCTTTTTCTGGACTTACAAACTTATAAAAGCAACACAGTGAAATGACTCATAAGAATATTGATTAATTAGAAATATTGCTGATTAATGATCACATTCCCTACATCTCCCCAGATATCCCAGTTCCGGAAAATGCTTTTCTCTTATCACAGTTTTAATTATAAGCCCTTTGCTTTTGGAAAGCTTTAACGGTAGCTAAGCATGCAAAAATGACCAAATGGTAGCCATTCTACAGCACTCTGAAATCAGTAGCACAAATTTTCCTGCAGGATCTAAAAATCAGAATGAGATTGTGCTGTACTGACAGAAAATAGTGCTCAAAATTACCCATATTTTCTAGTACAGCTGAGGTTAATTCTTTTTCACCTAATTTGTTGAGGTTTCTTAGTGTAGTTTTTACTTCTCAACTTGACAGCAAACTAAAATCATAGTTGGGGAACTACTATCTTACACTGTTATCTGTGATAATAGAATGATTGCCCAAATTATCATAGTTGGGCAGCTATTGACATTAAGTGTGCTAAAATTCTATTTTTGTTCTGCACCCACTTTTAATCCCACCCTCTATACATTTTTAATTCTGAACACATGATGTTCTGTTAGTTCCTGTTGCCCAAGGTGTTTTGTCATCTTGGGTTTCTCTTTAAAAATTCAGCAAACTGAAAAAGTGAAGTCTCCTAAGAAGACTGGAAAGGGTAAAGTCAGTGGATGTGGTTTGTAACCAAGTAATGGTCTGTAATCTGCACATTTGCATATGTTAAAATTAAGGCCTTTGCCTTCTATGTATTCTGCAGAAGAATGAGGTTGGAAGGCACCTCTGGAGTTCACTGGGCCCCACCACCTCGTTCAAGCAGGCTCACCTGGAACTGGTTGCCCAGGACCACGTCCGGATGGTTTTTGTGAGTATCTCCAAGGATGGAGACTCCACAGCCTCTGGGGACGACTTTTGGCAAGCGGAACCTGCCAAGCGCATATGGCAGAATTGTCCTTATTGTCCTGGGGCCTGCAGACATCCTTGCTCTCCTTATCCTTAAACCTCTGCTGGATTTGCTGCAATTCCCAGTGCCTCACATCCCCACTTAGACCTTAATTATGTTGGAGAACAGTCCTTTGGAGTTTCTACCAAATTATGGACATGTCAGAAGAGTTTTACAGGCTTTCGGGGTTCAGATGCAGACTTTTCTATTTGAGGTGATTTCTTTGGCTTAATTATGTTTTCTCTAAGAAAAATCATTGTGTAAATGCCCTGCCAATCATGATATACTTAAGGCAATTTACAAAATAGTTCACAAAAATATCAAATCATTTACACAAGATGTGCAACAAAAGCAGGTAATAGGACCATTTTAAGAGTCTTTTTTCCTTTTGTGCCTGGTAAGATTCAGATTTTACTGCTCCACAGTTCATATTTCTTCAGGGCAGTAGTTATTCTCAGGCAGAGATGTCCATCCTATGGGATCCATGGCAGGACAGTGCTTCTGGTTTGCAGCTCTGTGTCAGAGAGCAGATTGAGAGCTAAATGAATTCTTTTCGTAGCAGCATCAGCTCACTCTCAGCAACCATCAGCGCCAGGGAAGGTATCACAGCTAAAGATACTGACTGGGGATGAGCTCCTGTTGCAAGAAAAATTAATCAATCTGCAGTCACCTTCCTGATTTTTCCAGTGTAAAATAAAAAAGGTGGCATGTGTTTCCATGGGAGATTGATATTGAAGCTAAAAATGAAAAAATAAAAGGTCAAAACCATACTTTATTTCTTGTTCCTGGTTTTTTCAGGTGGTATCTTACATCTGAATCCATAAGAGGCAGTTTTATATATGTGTTTGCATCCAATATACAAATACATCCATGGAATGCAACATTTTGTTGCCTGGAAGAGTAGGAGTCAGCAAGGAGGGAACAGAAAAACCCTTCCTTGCTCTCGCTGGTTATAAGAGTAGGGAAGCAGACTGGTAGTGCTTCCAACATCCAGTCTCCATTAATTCCTGCTGCCCCTCAAAATGGTGAGCGGAATGAAGAGCTGAGCAGCTGTGAATGGTCTCTCCCTGGTTCTGTTTTCACAACTGCACTTGAAAAGAAGTGCAAATGCTCAGCTTTGTTGTTGCAAAGTAGCAATTTGCAATAAAACTGCAGAATAATTACTTTTGAGAGGGAAACCAATGGGATCTAAAGTGGTTCTTCTGACTGCATAACTGCTTGTAGGAGAATTTTGCATTCTCTGGTGACTTTGCATACTGGAGCTAATTAACATTTTAAAACGTAATTAAATAAAAAAGGTAATATTCCGGAATGCTAGTTATGGAAAACTCGAGTCATGTAACCCCTGCAAGTGATCCTCATTCAGGCAAATCCTGTGTGTGTGACCTCCCTGTTACTCACGTGGACAAGGATGGCTTTTGTGGGTAGAGGTTGTCTTATGGGACCCTAAAAGGGCAATACCATGTCTCCACACACCTTAATGTTGCAGGGCAGTAAAACTGAATGAAACTTCTGCTGTGTAATATCCAGTGTATCCTTGTAGCTCTGGTGAGACTATCAAGGGAAAGTGAACTTTTTGATTAGTTTTGAGGGTTTCTGGTAGGAATTCAATGCCATAATGCCTGTATTAAGAATTAGTTCAGTGCTGTAGGGAAGGGTCAGTAGGTTAAAATGGTTTGTGCCAAGACCCCTAAAACTCCTCCATATGCAATTCAGAGTTTAGAGCAAGTTTTGTCTGGTTGCCTGGATCAGACATCCCCCAGATGGGACTCTGGAGCCAGAGCAGGTTTGATGCTATCAGCACACTCCCAAACTGCCTGAAGAACTGAAACAGCATGTGGTTAGTAAAGGCGAGCAAAGAACTGACTTCAAGCCTCTAACAGCTGCTCTTAAACCACATTACAAATGCAAAACCAGCCAGCAGAGTGGGTCTTGAGTGGGCAGAGAAGAAAAGCGCCGCTGGGAGTAGGGGAGCAGTGTCCTAGTGGATTATCTCTGAAAGAAATATTGTCTGTGGATTATCTCTGAAAGAAATATTGTCTGCTTGCCACACAATAGGAGTAAAGCTATTAAGCTCTTTGTCATGCCTGCAACAGTGAAGGCCCTGTCCCCTGTGTGGCATTAATAAATGGACAGGTTGAGGAGTGATGATGCCTTGATGTGGCAGTTTGTCTGTAAATTTAGTTGAGATGAAGTTAGAGAATATCTTTGCCTTGTTTTATTGCATCTCGGATTGACAGCTTGCTTCAGATGCACTTGCTGGGGAGGTGTATAGCATATGTTGGAGCACAGGGACTTTAAATCATTTTGCTTTATAAATATTGGATCTCCTTTCCATGTTTTTATTTTCCAGCGGCAAATACCTCTTGCTGTCTAAACTGCAGCTACTGTAGCATCAAAGGAAATGATGGAACATTAATTGAGTGGATAACCACAGCTATATTAATCATAAATAATTTCTCTGTATCTGATTATCCAAGCCTCGGTTCTTAAGAAGAGAAGCCTCATTACCTTGTGGATGATGTGTTGTTGGCGTGAATATGACTGCCAGAATCAAGTTCAATTGCAGTTTACTTCTTTTACTACCAGGAATATTAGATTGTATTTTTTCCATCAGTATATTGTAAATACACCTAAACTTGTACTCTGAGGTCCATTGGCTCTTGCTGAGTTCAAATTGAATCCCCTCTAATGTGAGTCCTCACTGAGACAGAGAAATATAAAGTATATTGATTTAAATACAAAGGCAGATGTTCGAAGCCAGTTTAAGGCAATTTATATATATATTTTTAAAGCTTCTTTTGAGCACCTGTTTTTTGGTATTTTGCTGAGCCTCGCTACAGGAATTTCATGGGATTAAAGTTTGGCTGTTTCAGATGATTTTCTATAGAAATACAGTGGGGCTGCCTGTATAACCTTGAATTCTGACAAAATTCAGGTTAGAGAGAGAAAGTCACTGACAGTTTTAGGGGCTGGTGTCTTGATTGCTCGCTGAAAATTCAAATTCAAATTCAAATTCAAAGAGATGCCTTTTTTATATAAGCCATGGAGGACTTGTCCTGCAAATGCTCTGTATTGAAGTGTCTGTCGTGAGCAGAGTATAAACTGCAGCTTGCATTGTTGCCATTTATTTTCTTTTAGGATTGGCTTTTTTATTAACTTTGTAACTCTCCATGTATGGCCACAGAAGTTTTCAGAAAAAAAACTGCCCAGTGTTTCTGCAGCACTTTTAATCCAAAACAAGCCAGTGCCTAAAACTCCTGATAGATTTAAATGGATACATCCCATTTTTACAACTGGGATTTATAATTCAACTCATTCCTCTATTTCCACTAAATAAAGACTAATATTTCCTTTAATAAATACAGTTTAGGAATGGGTTATGATCTTCAAGGGAACCAGCAAGCTTTAGCCACTGACTTGAGCTGTTGCTCTTTGCTTTCTAACTCTGGTACAAAAGACGTCAGAAGTGGTTGTTCTCACTGATTGTCACTTCATAAGTGGTGGAGATTGTAAATACTTCAGACTTGCTAGGAAAAGTTCATAATAAAAACACAGATTATAAATGAATTATGAACCTCTCTCATAATAAGTTTACCAAGTATAAACTCACATTGCAGTCAGGGAGACTCTTGCTGGCCAGCAATCAGACTCACTGAGTAATTTTGAGGCAGCGAGCAGGGAGTAAGCAGAGAGCAATTTTTCTTCTAGTTTTCTTTTTAATTGGTTTTCTGCTAAAAGCACTTTGAGTGGTAGTTAGTTACATGTGTTCCTGCATTATATTTTCCAGCCCCCCTGGAGAACACCAGACTAATTAGAAACACTGAGCTCTCACTTGTAATTTATAATCTGGCAACAGAAGCAAAGAAATTTAAGAGGTACTGTAAGCACAGACCTCCACGACCTGGGCCAAGGTAGCTCTTTACAGAAAGGTCAGTATCCATGAGAGCCTGAGATATTATAAGTCTGCCTAACTTGACATTCCAGTGTCAGGAACAGTAATGAGTTTCTCAGTCTGCACTCCAGAGAGTCTAAAATTAACCCCGTATCATCTTCAAACTTGACCTCAATCACAGCAATTAATTAACAGGCACTGGAAGGACCTTAACAAAGAAGATGAGTGAAAGGATTCTGAAAGGAACAAAAGACACTTTTGTTTTACATTTCAGCACATTCTTCCTTTTTCCCAGTGCTGTTTGGAAAATATATTTTTTGTAAAATCCTGAAAGAATACACTGTTAAGACCAAATCTTTGAACTAATATAGACATAAGACCTGGACATTTGTTTGTAACTCAATTATGTGCTTTTAAAGTCAATTTTATTTTTTGTGGAAAACTATAGAATCTAGGAGGCACCCACTGAAAAAAACAATCACATTTGAAGGCAATCAGCAGTGGCTTCAGCTTTGCTGTTATACTTTGCCTACCTACACCCATTTAGCACCAGAAAAGTAGTTTCTGAATAAAACTGTTGCTTAACTACAAGGCTCATTCATTCTGGCTTTTAATTTCGTGTGTTCTGACACTATAGGTAATTATGGGAGAAATTGATTAAAACATAGGTAAGAAATAAGAGTGCTGAACAAAATAACTGGAAGGTACCACGCATATATTTGTTTGAATGATTGAAGAAAATATGCCCTCAGGAAAAGAAAATATAAAACCAAACAACACTATTTGGAAAGTTTTTTGAAGAAACACACTTTATCTTAAAAAGTTTAAAGTTCAGTGGAGCAATCTGCTTGCCTTGGAAGTCCTGTATTGATGAAATTGTTGCTGTGCTCCATGAAGAATGTCGTTTACCTCTGTAAATATCTACGATATACACTGAGCTTGGCGAAATGAAAACTAAACAATTCAGATTCGGTGGTGCTAAATTATATGCATGCCTTAATGGTGCTTTCTAGACCATGACAGCCTCAAAGAAATGCAATAAAAAAGAAAATAGTACATCCATTTGCCAAGAATAACATTTCATGAGTTATCTAGTATTGTTTATCAGAAGGAAAGAACCTTGATTACCAGGAGTAGATAATGCAGTATTTTTCAGCCAATGTGAATGTTAGAGAGCAGCCAGAGATAATGAATCAAGACATTTGTGTACAAAAAAAAAAAAAAAAAGAAATTAAAAAAGACCAACCAAACAAGGGGAAAGTGCTTCTCATCCTGGGATCTTAGCTGGTAAATAGAAAACTCCTGACATTTTTGTACTGCATATTTTGGTGTATTACAATTAATCAAAACCACATTTTCTGTTCCAAGTAAAATTACATTTTATAGTTATTGCCACTTCTCCAGTTCATTCTGTGCTCTCTGATTTAACAGTGGCTTTAAGCTTTCAATTGAGCCTTAGATAAGTAATTTTATTCCCACATTATGGTTCCTTCATGCCCACCCATAAAAAAAGTCTTACTGGTGCCAGTCATGTTGTACAGGTGATCTCACAGACAAGACTCACTTGCTGTTCTTTCTCGGTGCAATTGTGTGAGGGTGGTTGAGAAGAGACAGATAAATCTGAGTTAATTGGCTACTGATGAATTGCAACTTCCTGTTAACAGAGAAGCCAATAATAGCAGTTTAAATAAGTCACTCTTAGGTCTTTGGTGTGTTACTTGAGCAAAGAGTGGACGGAAATGTTTTAATGCAATACTTCACTTTTCCTGTAAGTTTTGATACTGCTCATAGATGAAGTTTCCCTATCCCAAGCCCTTACCAGCATGGTGTAGTGTAATGAAATTCTATCTCTGAAGACAAATAAAACACCACTGGAAACTAATTTCAGAGGTGCTAGGCAGAAATAAAGCAAGGCCAAAAGACTGATTGAATAATCTGCCTGAATTCTGGTTAACAGAAAGACAACCAAAAAAAAAAAAAGATTAGACATTTGGAAAGATTTAGAGACTGTTTCTTTAAAACATTGAAGATGTGACAGTCGTAAAATAAACTGGTGGAAGAATTAGCTATTGAAATTACACCCTGCTTGGGAAAACAATGCTATAAATATTTTTTCAGAGGTTTGCGGTGGAGCTGTTGCTTGCACAGAATTAATTGTTATGTCTTTGTTTAGATTTTCCACTTCTTTTAATGATCTGTGTTAGAGTCTTACGTGGTTGACTACACCAGAAAATTAGGAGTCCATTAGCGTAGAGATTAAGTTATGTAGATTTGAAATGTTGGATGGGCAAGGGAAAATCACATCAGGGAATAGAATTAATTTTCAGAATGCAGCTAAATGAAGTGTGGGAAGGTAGGTTAAAAGCAAAGTTTCTCTTCCTTTTTCAGGGGTTTCAAATTTTGTGATGACTGTGGTGAAGAGTATGGTTGTTTTTCAACACTTTACTGACGGTGGCACTCAGTGTTATCTTAATTCATGAAGCCTCTGGGGTATTTTCAGACAAAAAGACATATTTTTCATGTTAATATTTTTAATTTAAGTAAAAAGGGGTTGACTAATAGGAAGAAAATATCTTTCTGTTTAGCTGTAATGTTAGATGGATGTTCATGTCCGAGGACAGAGTCATATTTCTGATGAGCTAAGCAGGATGTACTTTGAAAAAGATTTGAGGTGAAATGATAGCAGGAGATCCTGAACAACGGATTCTCTTTTCTTTTTAATTCGTTACCATACATCTTGTTTTTAAGTTAAAGTATGTGCAAGGAACAGAGCAAAACCACAGCCTAGACCAAAGCACTTCCCCTCTTTTGGAAAGTCCTTCCTCCATTTTTTCCAATGGGCTTTGAAGATCAAATATTGTAGATCAATAAATCTATCGTAGATCAAATAAACCTTCCAAGACTCACTTTCATCTAAAGAAGAGTTACTTGGACTCCAGTCTAAGCCTTGCTCTCGTCTTGAGTTTGGAACATGTCTTGTAATTCCCTGGAGAATGTCACTAAAAACCAGACAGCGGCTGCCTAAAGAGATGCACAGCCACTGCCACAGAGGGCTCGTCCTTCCCTGCAGCAGGGTGAGGATGAATTCAGGAGGTATTGCAAGAGCTTTCTGAGCATATCTCACCAGAAGAAATAGGAGTGTTGTGAGGAGAGACTGGGAGTCAAGCACTCATCACGAGGGATGGCTTTGATGCTTGGTGGAGTTGTGTGGCCATCAGGAAATAAGCAATTCTGCCTCCAGGTTTCTCTGCGTGGCACACAGGGATTTAGCTTAGGATCCAGGGCAATTTGACAAAATGGAAGCTCCTGAATTGAAGCTTTGTCTCCTGAAAGTCTCCAATCAGCTGTCAACGACCTCTTGATTTCTAAGTTCATTAGCAGCTCTTTCTGAAGTGAAAGTTTTCAAAATGGCTGCATTTACACATTTTTATGGCTGTAATTACTTCGGTCTGATCAGCTCAACACCTAAATCCTCCTTAAGCCCAATCAGGAATATGAAGCTCTGTGGTGCTCTGCAGGGATTCTTGACAAGTCCTAATGGGTATAATAGCTCCAGAGTGAGCTGAGTGTGTGCACTTGTGGCTGTTCTGTGTGAGATTGCCACAGCAGGAGGAGAGAGGGAGGGTTTGATATGCTTTATCCTCAAAGACAAACTAGGGAAAGAGTTTTGGGATTCCCAGATTTCTCTTTTTCACACATCTTCGGTTCTTTTCAGCGAGATGTCATCGTTCCACTGAGAGAGTGCCGGTAGCTCTTCCAACTTTGTGCACTGCCAGACAGTAAATATGCTCAGAGATGTAGGTCTCATCTCCCTCAGACAGAGAAAGACATTGGGTCTCAGTCTTCTTGTGCCTGGACAAATTTTCTTTGTTGTGAGGTATTATTTAAGTGATGATTATTATTTTTTTTTTTCGTGTTCCAGTCCAAAAATGGCTTTGTTTTGTCTTTGGTTATCGAGTGTGCAGTTGTATCTCTCCTGAAGCCCTGCCTGTGTTTAGGCTGTGGATGAGGGCAGGATTTCAGGAGCATCCCTGCACATGCAGGAAAGGAACAACTTTTTGAATTGCATAGTCTGGCACAGAAAATAACTGCTGCTAACAAGCTTCAGGCTGCTCTCTACCTAAATTTTAGATCTTAAGGCACCAAAATTGTAGGTAACAAAATTTGGGACTTCCACCATTACCCATGGGATTGGAAATGATGGGATCCCCAGGTCTTTGAGGAGCTTTTTGAGCACCCACCACTCCACGTATCTGATAAGTGCTTTATTTTTGGCAGAGGTAAAAAGGATCTTGACAGTCACGTATATCAGGCAGCTCAGTAAGAAGGTTTTTAGTTGTAAATGACCAGGTTCTGTGTTCTTGACATGATCCTTAGGCCACACAGCAAGCCTGTGGGTGGGGATAGGGAAGCCAACATCCATTTTCAAATGTGGCTTCTGTATTTCTGCAGAAAGAGACCTTGAGCAAACAGTAGCACTGATAAAATGGCAACAAATGGTATCATAGGGGGACGAATTTTTTTGTAACTCCAGGGGCTAAGAAACTTCATCTGAAACTAGAAATGCATCCGTAATGCTTTAAATTTTAAATCACAAGAAGTACAGGCATTTTTTAAATGACCCTTTTGTACATAAGACATAAAACTAGATAAAGCTGAACCCCACAGTAACCTTTTTTGTTGAATGAATGGTAAATAATTTGAATATTAGCTTTACGATCTCTGGGTAGTCAGTGCAATCTCTGAAGGGTATTTAGTGTTGAACTTTTGGCTCACAGAGGCTGTGAGGAAGCAAAAGGAGGATCTGGCTGTGCTTGCAGGAATTCCGGTCCTCACTGAGGCTGAATTTCTGCAGGTTCTGAAGGTGTTGTGGTGGTTTGACCTTGGCTGGCTGTGGGAGGCCCCTCAGCCACACTCCTTCTCCTCACTCGGCTCAGACTGAGAAAATCAAATAGAAAAGCTCGTGGGTAGAGATAAATGCAGAGAGATCACTGAAAAATTACTGTCACAGACAAAACAGACTCGAGGAAAACTGATTTGATTTAAATTGTCAGTTAAAGTAAATTTGCATGGTGAGAAAAAACAGCCCCATACCAGTTAATGTGAAGAAAATTAGCTTTAACTCAGCCCCAGAGTGATGTGCAAGAGAGATGCAAGAGTGATATGGATTGGCTTCTGGAGCTATGAAGAAGAAAAGCTTGATGTTCGTCCACAAGCAGTGAAAGATTGCCATGGTGCGAGCTGAGGATGAATGCAAAGTAAAAACCCAAACAAACAAACAAAAAACCAACAGGAAAATCTGCATGACAGCACATTACAGAAAAAATGTGTGAAGCAGATGTGGGGGGAAATGCATTTAAATGCAGGTAACGCTTGCAGATCACGCAATAACTTCCATGTGGGAATGGTATTGGTGTCTGTAGGATCCTGACCTTGCTGAAGAGGGAGAGAGGGGTTTAAATGAAGTGGGGCGAGAACATGGCACAAGAAAAGTGAGATAGAATAGGGTATGAAGCCAAATGATGCACTACATGTGTAGGGGACCATGGCAGGTGCCTCAGGGGTGAAAAAAGGAGGAGGTAGAAGGTGTCTGGAAGGGGGCAGATAATCTTATGACAGCACTTTCCTCCATAATTCTTAAAACCGGCCAAATTATTGCAAGCCTCTCAATTCCTGAGGTTTTCTAGGCATCAAAAACTTTATTTCCGTAGAATAAATTATGCTCTGCCTTTTGTGACAGGTGTATAAAAAAGATAACAGGCTACTTCTGTTACAAGTTTTCAATTAGCAGAAGTGGTGGAGAACTGCTCTGGGATCTGAAATTGCCAGTTCAGCTAATGAACCGTGTAGGTGTTCAGGTTGGTTCCGTGTGACTTGTGTAGGAGAGGGCGTCTTTTTAGCTGTTGCATTTTTTAATTAGAAAGTTTCACTAATGAGCACGTTAAAAGGGCATTTAAGTCAAGAATCAAGTTAAGAAATGCCAGCATCAGAGTGTGCCACTGGCATATTTAATGGGATAGGTCACAGAGTCAGTCTCTGCTTTAGCTGGTGGTTGACTCATTAATAGATTGAAGTGAGTTTTCAGATTTTTTTTTTTTTTTAAGTCTCATGTGCTCCTTTAGAATGAAAACAATCAAAACTTCAGCCAAAATATTGCTGTTTTCTGGCTTTGTGTCTGCCCCAGTCCTGAGGGCATTTCTTAGTGCCTTCTGTTTCCTGCAGAGCCTGCAGAACTCCGTGGCTTCCCCTTGCCAGGCACTGCCTTTTCTTTACCACTGCCCAGATAATCCTGCCTCTGACTGAATTCTAAAAATGAAGAAAACAAAACTTTGATGAGAATGAAACAGATTAAAAGAACCAAGAAACTCAACACTGGAATTTTAAGGTAGACAGTAAGTAGTAGCATGGTCTGGATTGAATTTCCCAATTTAAACTGGGTGTGCTGTAACCCAAGGGATCAGTTTAGAGACTTGGGGAAGACGAGTAAAGGCTTTTCTGAGTCATGCTTCCAGGCCCATCTTATTTTATGGGATATTTTGCTCATTTGCATCACTTAATTTCATCAGTTTCTTGTGGCATAAAAGAATTCCCACCCCCAGTAGTGCAGGGCTCCTCCTTTTACTTTCATTTCAGTCACTCCAGGACAGAGCCAGCCTGCTGCCTCCTAGTTCCTACTGTTCTCTGCAAAGTAGACTCTATTTTCTTTTATGTCTGATCCTACACTGCAGAACATCAAAAGCTGAATCACAGGTTTATCTTGATCTTCCACGTACTGACTACCCTGCTATAAAACTATTTTTTACAGCATTTTTCAAACATCTTATCCAGCACGAACTTAAACTTGGCTCTGATGCTCCTGAAGTAACTATAATCTTCTTTTGCTATTGATTTCCTATAGTGAAAAATGGTTTGGAATGAGTTATTTTGAGGGTTTTTTTTTTTTGGTTTGTTGTTTGGTTGGGTTTTTTTTCTGAAACAGATCAGATGAACTCAAATGCAATCAAAATCTTCTCTTCCCATAGGTCAGAGGATTTTTGTACATCAAGTATTAAAACTTATACCTGATTTCAATGCCCTGATCCAAACTTCAGTGGAATAAATTCTATCACAAAATCTGGATGCAGCTCTAGTAATGGTGTATTCCCTGCTTTTTCAAGTTTATCACCCTGGGCTATGTTTGTTTGTTTGTTTTTTATCAAGCCATGTATTCTAATGCCCTAGGCAGAAAGTAGGTAAGCACTTTGAAAAGGATTTAAAATGCAAGATGTATAAAATGATATTATCACTGAACCATGAAAAAACAATGTTTTCCAAATTATACCCACATTAATATAGAGTTATTTTGGTTTTTTTTTTTTTTTTGTTCTTTGATTGTAATCAGAAGAGTCTGTCATTTATGAGGTTTTTTCAGGGAGTATTAGGAATGTGACAAATACCATCCGAGTATCAGCAAACATCCTTAGCTATCTTTTAGTCATTGCAGTTAATCATTGTACTGACAGTATCTGTGTTGCATGTGAGAGACAGCTTCGATGAGCAAAAAGAATGTAATCCACATTTTCATTCTTTAGACCAATAACGCAGTGCTGTTCTGCAGAGACATCATCATAAAACCTTAATTTCTGATATGATATTAGAGGGGTGAGTTGCATTTCTAAACTATAGCAGACTGGTAATCATTTGTCTCAAAGAAAAAAATACCTCTAGCTTAATGGGAAGAAAGTGTGTCTTTTACAAAAGCAGCACGGAAATGAGAAGTGAATCCTTATCTTCAGTATCTCAGCTGGAATTGCTGCCACTGGGAATGTCTAAAGGTACAGATCTGCAAACAGCATGTGTGCTGTGCCTTCTGGCCTCATTTCTACTGCTGCATGTAGCCCCATTTGGTGGAGGATTTGGGAGATGTTTTGTGTCCTCCCCTCCTTGAAAATGATCCTTGCTTTCTTTCCTTTTCTTCACGCCTAGAGGTGAGCAGGGGTAAATGCAGCAAGATCCTGTGACTCTTTTGCTTTACACAGCCCGGGGAATGTGCACAGGGCAGCTGTTGCATTTCTGTCTTCTTCTGGAGACCTGTTAATTCTGTTGCCTGTTTCCTCTTGAGTGCAGCCCCAGTTTTCTCTGGCTCCAGTTCTTCTGCTCCACAGGCTCTGATTCTTCCTGTCCTAGCACTTGAGGAGTCTAATTATCTGCCTAGCAATTATTCAAAATGCATGCTCTGCAGAGTACATAGGTGAATGTATTGGTTAAGCTCTGCTTTGAAGTCATCCCTTCACATCCCACCTGCTTTTCAGAGCAAGAACTGGGAAAGGGATAGTGCATCCTCCCTAGTTATAGCTGCCTTCTGCCCAGACCCAAAGGCTCTGAGGGCTGAGAAGATGCTGAGGCAGTTTCAAAATCCTGCAGGTGCTTATGGAGCAGGGGCTGCTCAGACTCTTCCCAGCACGGTGTCAGGAGCACCCTGTGCTCCCTCAGGAGGCCCTTTGGATCACCCCCACCTGCAGAGCAGCTCAGGTGACAGTGGGAATGAACACGTGAGCACCTCTCCCTTTCCTTGCAATCCCCCACAAAGAGTTTCAGTGCCTCACAAATGGGTGTCACTCATTTTACACTTCCAATCTGACACCTAGGAGTTTCAGCTCTTTTGTTGTGAGTTTCATCTTCCAGACAAGATGCTTGCCTGCAAAGCAGGTCCAAAAAGTGTTTTTTGCTTGTTTCCATTGCAGACCTTTACAGAAGTGCCTGAGTGCTGAAAGGTGGCAGTCACCTTGCAGCTTTCTGAGGCTCCATGTGCAGTCCTTCAGCCCTACCCACTTTGGAATTGATAGATTTCCTCGTTGTGACCTTTGGGGGTCAGCTCTTTTGATGGAAAGGAATGTAACAATCAGGACTGCAAGCAGCATTTTCTTCACCATTCAAAACTCTTCAAGCCCAATTTAGTACTTAACGTGTTGGACAATTTCATCTTCTCACAAAATACTTTTTTTATATAGCTTTTGTTTTATTATTTATTGTTATTGAGAAGGCAGCAAATAAGTCCCTTCCATTTTTATCCATACAGTTTAATTCTTAGAATTGCAAAGGTTTCAGCCTTTGAATGGTGCCACAGTATGGGGTTGAGATGTAAGGTTTAATGGCACACACATGCCATGCTTTGCAGGGTCACAGCCAAGGCCTGATTTCATCACAGCCTGACTGCAAGTAATTTCTTCCAGTCCCATTATTGGCTCTTTCCAAGGATGCACCCAGGATTTTATGAAAAAGCCATTTTAAATCATTTGAGCCAGGTGAGATGTGTTTGAAGCAGTTAGAGGAGCAGACTCACAAGGGGCTGTTTTTGCAATTTATGAGTTTAACATAAGTTGGATACTTAGTCTTATCTACTGTTTTATGCAGGAATTCTGACCTGGGAGGAAGAAAGGAATTCTGGTACTGCCCTGGGTTCTTCGTCCCTTGGAAGTATCTGATGCGAAGGCACAGATAACGTCCTTTGCAGCTGGGCAATGCATTGTGCCTTTTGCACCACAACAAATTGTATCCAGGTGGATAGCAATGCCAGTGGATTTACTGCTGCTCTCATTTGTTTGCTTGGAAGGAGCTGTGGAAAAGGCAGATTTGGCTCAGCATGGCAGCAGACGTGCACCAGCTGTCCTGTACATAAGAACCCACTGATTTGGCTTTGAAAGGAAAATCTTGGGCACAGAAGGGGGTGGGGAAGTGCCAGTTATGGCGCTGTGCATACAGGCCGTGGAGAGGTGGGGAAGTTGTGGGAAGGGAGTGTTGCTAGGGAGCACTGAAGTCAGTCTGTCAATACATGACTGAAATGGTAGCTGGAGCGAGTTTCTAGTCCTCCTACGAAGAGATCACTTTAATTTTACACTTGTGAACTGCCTTCATGCTGCTTGCCCAAAGTACGGCCCATAAAACGCCATCCAGACAGCAGCTGCGCGCATTGCTGCGTGTTCCTCCTCTGTGTCTGATGCCAGGCCTTCCAGGGGAAGGGAGGGGCAGAAACGCTTCTCACCTGGACTGAAAACCAGGAAAGGAACAAGCGAGGGCCAAATGCACCAGCAGATGGCTGTTCCTGGAGCCTGTTCCCTGGCAACTGGAACTCCCCATCCTCTGAGCAGGATAAACCTGTACCACATGCTCGGGCAGGTTCTCTCAGTGGGGGCTCTTTGCACTCTGCGTTACGGAACGAATTTAGCAGAGTGAAGCTTCCACTCCCCCAAAGTGTTCTCCCCTCTTTCCCTTAGTCAAGGTAACAAGGTGACTGTGCAAGTGTCAGTGCTGTCTCTCTCAAAGTTTCCCACAACATGAAAGCAGTAGGGTCGATTTTCTTCCTGTATCAGGACAGATTGCTTCAGTGTAGAGCGTCTCTTTTGTCCAGATTTTTTTTTTGCCTAGAATATTTTCCTTCCAGCTGCAGCATTAGAAGGTGAATTTTGCAGTTCAGAACCTGTAGTTTTACTTACTTAGTGGCCGAAGTATTTATGTTTTCACCAAATGATCAAACGAGTATAGGAAGGCCTCTTGTAAGAGATGTTGTCTTTTGGTGTGAAATGCTGCAGGTCAATCTTGAGGCAAAACAAAGTGAAAATTAACTAATGGCTAATCAACTAAAAAGTTTAATTAACCTATTAACTAATTAACATTTATCACTTAATTTTCATAAAGCATTTCTTTCGCAACATCCATATTAGGATGAAGTTATTCAATGATACACTGAGAACAGTTTTCTTAGAATAACTGATTAATAAGAGAATCATAATACTATGGATTTATACGCCATAATACATACTAGAACTATATTTATTTCTGCATATAATCTGCATAAATATCTTTTTCCTAAATGTAGAACAGTATCTAACAAACATTTTGTATTTTCACAACAACAGAGTCTCTTGTATGGTTGACAATTTCTGGAAAAGTTAAATATAAATGTTTCAAGTATAGGAGCATTGTTTTTCTTACCTTCATTGGGACCACCTCTTTGGATGTTCAAAAATAAGATGCAAGTAGAGCTACAGAAAGATATCCAATGCAATCTGGGCTAAATCACTCTACCATATTATTGGTAGTTAAAAATGAGATTTTATTTATAATAAGTAGAACAAAACAGTGGACCCAAAGATCCTCTTTGTTCCCAAAAGCTATTTTCCACTGTCTGAATAATCGGCATCTTTCTGCTCTCTCCCTGAACTCTTGAAATCCATTCAGACCTTTCCTAGAAAAAGCAACTTAAATATATAAATAGGAAACACACATACACACAAAAATTTAACACTGTACCCCTATAGTTTCCTGTAAAACTGCAGTCCTGGGAGTGCAGTTCAGTTCTTGTTTACATTCTAATTTTTACATAGGAATTTCATTTATTGAGATGAAAATAAAACCTATCAGTCATACCGAATTGAAAATGCAATCATGTATCTCAGTCTGTGAAGTGATGTTGGGTCTCTAATCAGAAAGTAGTATGCAATAAGCTTAAGTACATTTCTGCTGAGTTTTTCCTCATCAGTGCCTCTGATTTAATTTCTGTATTTGATTAGGAAGGACAATGATGGAGTGACTGGTATCATTTTGGGAAAAATATTAAAGGGTGAATATTCTTAAGAGGAAATAGACCTTACTTTCAAAGCTTTCATCTATCCTAGTCATTTAAAATATTACTCTATATTCTGTACTATCACTCTGCCTTAATCTACATGTACATAATTTCAGCTCTGTATGATTGCATTAAAGAAGTGAGAGACCTGTGGAATTATTTTGATTTAAGATTTTTTGGGCCTGGACTCTGCATTGCTCTTGTTTGTGCAGCTAGGGATGTGCTTGTCCACGTGGAAATTTCCAACGCTCAGCAGATAATGAAAGGGCTTGGTTTTCCTTGACTCAATGCAATTCAAATGTCTTGCTTATTAACCTAAATTTGCCAATTAAGAACTATGATTTTAGGGAGAAGTATATGAAAAGTATATATTTCATACATGTCCATTTTCCAGTACTTTACACAAATACAGAAGTCCCTGGAGAGCAGAGAAACCTGGGTAAGATATTGATTCCAGAAGAGCTAAGGTGATTATAAATATTACCTGCCAGTATTTCAAAGGTGGGTGGTTTGCAGATGGACTAATGCAGCCATGGCTGATTGATAATTTTCATTCTTGTTGTCGTTGCAAACCTTGAACAAGATCAAGACTTTTGACTCCCAGAAAGGAAAGAACCTTGGTGCTTGAAATGGAAACCAACCCAAGCAAATCTCCCTGCGTCTGCTGCTGAACACAGGCATAGAAAGAACTCTCCTCAGAAAAGCTTTGTGATCTTTTCTTGCTATTCAGTGTCATTTATAAATGCTCGATTTCATCTCAGTTACTGCACTCCCATCTATTTAGTGAACTTCTCTCTGCAGGAAATAATTACTTTGTCTTCTTTCTTCTCCAAATTGCTATTACCTTATTGCCAAGAGATAATCTGGTTTTTCTAATAGTGTTCCATTCTAAGAAATATTGGAACAAAATACATACGCACATAAAAACAAACGTTGACTTTTGTGTGTATAATTTTCTTGTGTGTAAACAGAGGTAATTACCTGGCCATTGCACCAGGTGGGTTACAGACCTCCTCAAATATCCACAGGCTTTAGGATAAATATCTCCATTGGACTGAGTGGACAAAAAGAACAAAATCCTGATTATAAAACTGTTTTACTGCTTTCATTAAGCATTTATGGCTTCGTCTTTTTAAGTGAGGAAAAAATGTCTATACTTGGGGGATTTTGTCCCAATTGTTGTTCGAAGTCCTCTTCAATTTGAAGCTTTCATGAGAAAGAAATATAACCACTGCTGGAAATGATGTCAGAGTTGTCAGCAGGATGGAATCTCAGTTGGCATCATTCAGAATATGGCTCTAGATTGAATTTTTGTTAGCTTAGGTTGACTTTTTTTTTTTTGTTAAGAATATACAGATTTCTGTTTAAGTCAGAGTTTTACCATGAAGGAACATGCCATACTAATTTAGTGTTTGCCAGCATCCATAATGTCACTATGATTTCACTGCACAGTGAAATAACGGTAATCTCTCAAATACATTGGTTTTCATGGTTTTTAAATGGTGGGGTTTTAAAAGAAACTCTAATTTCAAAATTCACAGCTTTATGAAAAAATAATTGATGAATATGTATTGTGTACAGTAAGTGAAGTAATTTTACAGTATTAAAAGGAGAGAACAAAGGCTACTGCAGGAGGTGTGCTAAACAAATATTTAAAAGCATGTTATGATGACTAATAAATACTACATAGTATTGAACGTTTCAAAAACTCCTATGTGACTGGACTTAGGTGAAGTCGCAAAATATTCATCTAAAGAACACATCTGTATTTTTTTCATTGATTTAATGGCTCACAGAATTGTGTAGATTTTTACGAGTAATCCATCATCTCAGTTTTTCTTATCAGTATAATTTCCAGGGCCTGCACAATCTTTAGATGCAGATTGTTACACTTCAGTCCTTGAGCCAGTGTTTTATGCTTTTTTCTCCTACTGTTACTTTTTGCCACACTTCCAGATTTATGGCATCCGAAATTTTGCTGCCAGATTCCACACATCTGTGTAAGGTTTCCTAGGGGTCTGCTGCACCTAACTTGATTTTTAACGTTGTAATCTTCTGTTTGTATTTAAGATCTCAAATTAGGACTGCTACTACAGCAGTAATATTTCTGGCTTCCGTAAAGCTGTAAAAAAAAAAAAGTTCAGAGCTTATTTAGGGATGTATTTCCAGACTTAAGGATGGGGACAATGCCTGAGCTGCTTTGTATTACCTGAAAGCAGCTCCAGTACTCCCTCCTCGACTTCAGACTGATGCACAGTCCCTTTCTTGGAGCTGCTTTTCTTTGCCACAGGTGAATGAATCTTCCCCAGTGCAAAGACTTTGCCATCCTCAAACTGTCAGCTTCAGTTTTTTGAGACAAAGATAGCAAAAGTTAAAGTGAGAAGCTAAGAGAGAGCTCACTCACAAGACACGCAAGGTTATCTGACAATTACCAAAAAACCTTTCAGAAACATCTGTCGGTTGTGTGATAAAAGCAGCGTTTCTTAGAGCCATCTGTCTGCTTTCAGATTAGCTCTAGATCGTGGAAATAACCTGCCTTTGATTAAGGAGATGGGGTTATTTTTTCCTCATTACACCTGTGACTAAAATCGTACATGTGTTTAAGGTAATATATAACGATTGTGAAAGGGAAATATTTTTATCTAAGAGTAGAAATAATGGAGTAGATTCAAGGATCACTTCAGTGGTGAAACAAGAACTATGAAGATATAACTAGGAATTTTATAGGATTTCCTTGCTACTTTTTAAACAGTCCATCAGTCTGTTGAATTTGAAGTTGATATTCACTCTTTGCAAATAATTTTTCCAGGAACGTTTGTAACAGACTAATTTCAAAATTTTCTGCAGTTTTATTGTAGTTGACATTAATAACACATGAGACTATTTAAGTTGATTTCTGTTTCTGGTCCAAATTCAGTGTCCTCCTGATGATTATGCTCCTAACAGTGTTTAATAGAATACATTCTCTCATCTATTATTTATCTGGTATCTTTAGCATGATAGATGTTTGTCCTTCCCTTTCTGACAAGCTTCATCATTGTTTCACTTCTTGACAGTGTGACATTCTCAAACAGCAATCTAATGCCTACAGAGCTTCATGTTGACACAAACAAAAAGAGGGACAGTCTTCCACCTCAGTGAAAGGGTGATGGGTAAATATATGTGTAGCTGTCAGTGAGGGAAGTATTGTGATGCTGAGCAGATTTTTTTTCTTCTTCTGTGTAGCCCTTTTTTTCCTACTTCAGTTCAAGAGTGTGTCACTGAGCCAGACTCTGAGGAGCAGAGAACCTCTAAGGAGGTGCCTCTCATCACTGATTTTACTCATCAGACTCACAGTTCATTACTCCAACAGCCACGCCAAAGCATTTTGCGTACCCTTTCCATGCTATTTCCAAGAAAACATCTCCCACTTCCAGGCCTATCCACACTTTATCCTAGCCAAGAAAGCTGCTTTTGCATGTTCAATTGTCCTGCCTGGAGGCACTGACCAGAGTGTGGCTCCCTTGCCCACCTTGCATCCGAAGGCAAAACTGTGCTTGGTATCCTTCCTTGGCTTTGACAAAGAAGGACTGTACTCAGATATTAAGTTATTGCAAACAGGAACTGAACCACTGGCCTTTTTATTTACTGTAATTTTACACGTCCAGTAGGTTGCTTTCTTGTGCATGAATGAATGCTACTGAATGTTGAATGAATGTTATGAATGAAAGATGAATGAATGTTGCTAAAATGTTACGAAGTGAACTAAAATTATTTTGTATGATCAATGAACTAAAAGGTGTGCTTTTAAAAAAGATTTTTTTTTTTTTTTACTCGTCTGAGTTTTCCTAGTTCTCTCCCGCAGGCAACTTTTTAGGAGATTTTTCCTATTGCTACTAGATTGTGTGGGTATTGAGGTAAAATGAGGTATTGTGGAAGGAATGCCTGTTTTACGAAGCTCTGAGTGCAGAATTAATAAGGAAAGATTTCTGGCCCCAGAAGCTTAATATGTATTAATAAACCAAAGAGTGAAAAGAAAAAGCTGCAAGGATCTTATTGTTTCGTCTTTAATTAACTTGCTGAAGATCATAAAAAACCTGTAGCTGGCTGAAAATAATAGTCTTGCTTCCCACTTCAGAAGCAGTACATAACCATAACATTTTAAACCTTTGGTCCAACATAGATTTTAATTTATAATAATGTTGTCAATTAGAAAAGGAAAAAAATATTATTTTCTAAAAGCTGGAGTAAAATTTGCGTGGGATGATAATAGCTGGATTCAGAAGATTAAACTAGTTAATTGAAGATGTTTTGAGAGATACTCGTTGCCATTGAGTAATTTAAGAAGGTTAGCTTTGTTTCTTTAATAGCTCCGGAGAACTAATATAGGATTTTTTCCTTCTTCCTTTCTTACAAAGAAATGAATTTGCAGAAAGAGTCTTCGGAACCATCTGGCTTAATCAACTTTAAAGTCCTCCCATAAGGAAGCTTTACATGGCTCTTCTTGTTTTAAAGGAATTCGATGGGAAGAAAATAATATATTCGTTACTGGGGGGAGACTGTGTGGCAGATTCCCTAAGGGTTTCTGTGTAGTAGATTCCCTGTCCAGAGCAAGATGTCAGAAGCTCTGAGTTGTCCAAGCTGAGGGGGGCTCTGAAGACCTGTTTATTTCCAATTTTTGTATAGAAAACAGCAAAATGATATTTTTATACCTGTAGTACTTTAGTTGAAGTTGTTCTAGGCCCAGACCTTTTAGGCCTACATAGGCGTAGGCCTAGAATCAAGATGCTTTTGCAGGGAAAGAATTAAGGACAAATTAATTCCATCTACATTACTCCCAGAGCAAGCTGAGTTATCAAATCTCAGGTGCTCCCATTGGGAATGGTTTCTTCCCAGCAAGTGCAACCTGAGCCACAGAGAGAGGAGGAAGATGGAATCCCTGTGGAAATGTGTACTGAGAAAATCGCTAATACAGAAAATGAGCTGGGTACAGAGAGAGACCTCTGAGATTTAATAATAATGCCACACTCGTAGTTTGAATTGTGTGCTCTGGATGTCGTTGATGGCTGCATTAGCTGTTTGCCAATGTCCTTCCTTCGACTCTGACCTGAGAGAGTTTCTGCCTTTTTTCCCCAGGGAGGGAAAGGGATTTACTGGGCTGAGACCGTATTTCTGCTGTTGCTCTGCAGCTTCATCCAGAAAAGCTCATTCCTGCTTTTCACCCCCTCAGGGCTGGCTGCCTGGGGAAGTCCTTCAGATAGGAATGTTGGTCCCTGGCTGAATTACAGCTCCTGCTAACAGTTTGCTCACAGATCAGCTCTGCTCCTCCGGACCCTTAAAATACCCCTATGCTTTCTTCAGGACTTTGGGCTCGCTTTTTAAGGACATCCATTATAAAAAAAAGAAAGTTGTTATCAGGAGCTAATGCGTGGTTACAGCTGAGATGGAAATCCCTCTCAGTAGTCAGAAATTAGTATTGTTCTTAAATTTGCCTGCTTGTGTGTGGAAAACCTTTGATGACAAGATTTCTGTATTTTAACTCCTTGATATAATTTTTAATATCAAGGTAAAATTACTTTTCACAGTACAGCGTTTACATCTGCATTTTGTAACTATATTTTTCCTGGATGAGAGATCAGAGAAAACAAAAATCAATATTAAAAGAAGTAATATCATTTGCTTTCCAAATTGGGGTGCTGAGCTTTGCTCTCATGGAGGCAGACACCTGCTGAAACTACATCTGATTTTGTCCCCTTAAGTTCATAGCAGCAGAACCAGAAATATTATTTCATCCCCTACCAGCAGCAAAAGGTGTTGGAGCTCTTGAAATGTCTTTGTTCTAAAATGATGTTTAGACTGCTGGAGCTCTAATAAATCATACTTTTAAAAAATCTTTCCTTCCATGTTTTCTTTAGACTTTGAAAAATGTTGTTAGAATTAATATATTCTAATTTAAACAACTTCTGCGTTTGTGTAAGTTTGCAAAAGAGCAAAATGTAAAGCCCTTGTTAGCTCAGGGTAGAGTCTACATGTTGATAATAATGCATAAATGTTGAGCTGATCAAAAATAATTTGCCACTGATATAACAAGAATGAAATTGTCCTTATTGCTGCAAAAATTTTTGTTTGATAACCTGTCCCCCTGATCTTTGCAATGAAATCTAAAAATATTAATGATTGGCCATAGTTTTCATTACCCTTGATCCCTGTACCTGTGTGACCAAAATATTTCACACCAATCCTGGTCAATATGAAATGGAAACACAGCTGAATCTCTTCAAACTTTTGGAAAATACTTTTCCAAAACAACTGCTTCAAACAGTTGCAATCCTTGATAGGCACAAAAAAAAAAAAAAAAAAAAAAAAAAAAAAAAAAAAAAAAAAAAAAAAAAAAAAAAAAAAAAAAAAAAAAAAAAAAAAAAAAAAAAAGTCATGAGAGCAGAGGCCATAATGGAATTTATTCTGCTCTCAAACATTTCAGACATCCAGCAGAACCATTTACTCTCTTCACAGAAATAATATATTATGAAATTACATTAGGTATGTGTAACAAAGTAGTGTGCTAAGCATTTTTATATAACTTAAATTCAATCAGAGCAAAACATGCTTTTTATGTCTTGAAGAGAAATGTGTACTTCATTTTCTCCAAATGGAAAAGAATTTTTAGAATCTTCTTCCTTATTATTACAAGGAATTCTTCCACATTGAAAAGCAGAATTTGAAGTCAATACATTTCAGAGTTGCACAGGTAGTAACTTTATTGTCATTGGGGATCTGACAATGACTACTTTTTACTGATAAATGACTTAAACGTGTCATGTTTAGGTCCTCAGAATCATTCTTCCTTCTCTTTTTTTCCTTTTTTTTTCCCCCCGGTTGTTGGCTGTCATTTAGATTAAGATGTAGCCATGGGTATTTTCTGCATTATAAAGCTGAGGAACTGGAGGGAAAGAGCTCTGAAAATATGGCACAAATCTGATGTGCAGTGTCAGAAATTTCTCTAGATTCTCTCTTAAAACTGACAATAACAATATCTTCATTGATTGTTTTGTTTTGGTTTTTTTTCATTTGAACATCAGCATTTGTTTATTATAAATACAATGAAGACATTACCTTTCTTCACATAGCACTGAAAAACTTCTTCCACTTTTGACTGAACTTAATTCCTACCGGTGACCAAAAAGGGAAAGGCTTTATCTGCCAGTCAGCTACTCCTGCAATATAAACACAAACATATTTAATTCATTCCTTTTAAGTTGCATTTCTCATGCCACTTCTAGGACAAAAACCAGAAAAAAGACTCTGTATGACCAAATCTGGAACTCAGAAAAAAATAAATTCCTGCCTCAGTATTGTTTAGGTCATTATTACCTCAGTAATTGCAATGTAATTTACTTAAATAAGTATTATACTGTGATACTGATCTATCAAACAGGATTCTGTGGCTATTAAACAGAATTTTTTTAACCATGAGCATGCCTTGCTTTAGATTAATGTCCGCAGCTGATCATAGGTCACCAGTTATGTCCTCAGAGAATATCTCCTGTCTGCTGCTTGAGGTGCTCCTTTTTTTTGACCTCTGTCTGTGTGAGAGACAGAGAAAGAGAGGACAAAAAATCATACTTATAAAGTTCTACAATATACTCTGAAAAGTGACCAGCGCTGACTCTGGCAAACCAAGGGAGGAAATCCATTTATCCACCTGTTTTTTGTGAAGTGTGGATTGCTCTTTCATATGCTGTAATACCTAACATTCATTTTAACTGCTCCATCCATGCATTTGGCTTTGTGCAGTGTGAAGAAGGGGTTTTTTTCAGCTTCTGAGGATAAAAAATACCTGTGTTCTTCAAATATTTCATCCCTTGTAAGCCTTATATATAATTTAGCAAGCCCAAGACAGTTTCTAAATGAATGCTGCATGCAATGACCAATTATGATCTTTCAATAAATAAGTTCTGCCTGCTTTTATAATTTTTTTCTTACATTTTCTTTTTTTTTTCCTCTTGAAAAATGTGTTTTCCATCCAGAAACAGCATGCAGAAAAAAGCCCTGACTCCTGTATATAGAAATACTTCATTCATGATCCATGCACACCCTTTGTCTTGCCTGGAAAATACAGTTTTTAAGTAGGGCTTGGGAGAAAAGAGTAATTTACTTTGTTTTATTAATCCTGAATTTCATTTTTTACTGCCTAGAGGAATATGTGCCCTAAATGTCAGCTTGTATGTTACCCTGTTTTGAAGGGCTTACTTGTGAGTAAGAACATGTCTTTTAATACTTTATTTAATCAAGGTGAAAGTCTGGAAATTAAAAGTGTGTTTCCAGTGGGTTTGTAGAAATTGAGTAGATGCTTATTTGAAGTGTGGTGTGTATCCATATACCAGAACTTGCAGTGCAACAGAAATGGGCAAGAAAGGGGCCAGAGAGAGTCTAGAAATAGGCCAGAAATAGACAAGAAATAGGTCAGAAATAGGTCAGACCCTCCTGTACCCAGGTGCTCACTGTATGGTTGCCTCTACTCATCGTCGGTGGTGGAGCTGAAAGGGCAGTTGCTGGTCCACCCACTCAGTTCCCTTTTTGATTCTCCTTTTCTTCAATCATAAATGTGCACATCAGCTCCACGTGGTGACAGCTGGCATTTCCTGGGTGTGGATGACCTTCTGAGCAACTAAGGAATTGCAAATTATGAATCCTTGCATAGCAGGGAGTAAACAGCTAATTTTGACCGGCAATCTGTAATTTTACTTTCCTTAGATTGCTTCCACACGACCTCTTTAGCTGTAATGAGAATTACATTTATGTGCGGGAGAGAGGGACGACAATGCAAACAGTCAAAGCGTAATAGTCCCGTGAAGCTGTGGGGATTCATTCCTGACAATCCCAGTGGAAGCATTAGAGGAATCTCCTGGGCGCCTCTGGAGGAAGGATTGCCTTAATGGCTGTAAATGCGCCGTGAGCGCGTTAGTAAATCACGTGTGGAATTCCCTCCTGACTCACTTCCCCATCGCTCTCTCACTCCCCTTCTTTGCAAGGCAGCAGCAAATCCTTCATTGTGGAAAATTTAGTATTTCATCCTGCTGGAACGGTTTGCCTGTTTGTCTTCCCTACAAGCATAATTTCCCAGCATGTGTGAAGGCTGCTATAGCATTGCTTATGTGTTTTTCTTGATTTATTGATCTTTACAACAACAAAAAAATCCCACTTAAAAGCACTGTTGATGTCAAGACATAAAAATCAAGCACAAATAACTTGCAGTTTTGGGTTTGTTTGTTCATGATGGTCTGAGATCATCTGTACCAGTGCTACTATCCTGGCAGCCAGGTAGTTTGGGATGTGATCTACATTCTTTATATTTGATGTGACGAGGGCTAATGGCATCCCTTGTCCCATCTTTTACAGTTCTGCCTGCGCTATTTGATTTTTCTTCCTCAAATTATGTTAGTATGACTAGGAAGTTGGAAATATTGAGATATCATTGTCCAGAACAGGTAGAATGCTGTGTTTTGGTAAACGAGGATTTAGTGGAAAGTGTAATTAGGTGCATAATCAAAAGAGACTGGTGCACCTTTCTTTGTTGCTTTCTGGGAACAAAGTGTGCATTTTAGATATTTGCTCATTGTATGAATGTGTCAAGTTGGATGGGGCCGGGAGCAACCTGGTTTAGGGGAAGAGCTCATAAAAGGACACATTCTAAAAGGCGTGGGGTCACTTTCTTCAGAAGAACAAGACCTGGAGAAGGCCATGAGTTTGGGCAGGAGAAGGATAATTCTGGTGTTCCTTACAGAAAGGCCAGTGGGTCTGGCTTCCAGGATGATCATAGATAATATCCCAGAAGAAAACTCATGTTTTTTCCTTAAATACTTTTTTCGAAACAATGCTAACAGAACCACAGAACAGTTGCCTGCAGAAAGGTGCAGCTCTTTAGGAGCAGATCTCCTGAACTCTCCAGTGAGCCTTGGGCCTACTGATGCAATTCCAGGAGTTAGGAACTATATGGGAGGGTTCATGGTCAATGTCAGCTGAAAATAATTCAAAAGGCAATGGTGCTCGGGTCACACACCTGTGAAAGTCCCTGACACAAAAGGATGAGTCCTTACATGCTTGGCCATGATAGTACTTGGTTCCTAAAGGTTTTGTTTGGCTTTTTTTAGACCATACAAAGTGTATAACTTCTTATTTAAAACATCAAGCATTCTGTGAACAGTGAAATTAACAAGGCTTTTTTTTTTAAACTATGATTCTTGTGTGCATTTTTCTTTCTTTCCCCACAAATTTTCCCTTGGTTGCTTCCCAGGACCCCTGCAACACAGGTTTGCATCCCTATATCCCAGAACCTGCTATAGTTGCAGGGTGTCCCATGTTGTGGTGGGGAAGTTCCCCGCAAGTGTCAGCTGTAGAAACATCTGCGGCGTCCCAATCCCTTTAAACCTCTGCTTTCTGTTTAAGTGAAGATCCGTCAACGGGTTCATCTCCAGGGATGGGGCAACTTCTCTGGGCAACTTCTTCCAGTGCCTCACTACCTTCTGAGTAAAGTTTTTCTTCCAAACATTTAATCTAAACCGCTTCCCTTTTAGTTTTAAACCATTCCCCCTTGTCCTATCACTCTCTGCCCATATAAGAGCAAAACCTAAAGTTCACCATGTCATTTGGAAAGTGAATTTGGAGAAATTAAGGGCTGGTATTACATCATGCATTCGTTTCCGTAGCAAATATATATCCTATAAGAGGGTACCACAGAGGAAAGTGGAGCAACAAAAGTAAAAAATTGCCACTTGATGCAATGATTTGTCACCTGTTGACAGTTGTGCCTGTTGGCAGGAAAGTTCATTATGAATGATAAGTTGAGGGCTCAAAGAAGGACAGAGAGAAGCCTTTAAGATTTGTCCTTGAAGGCTGGTGATGTACAGCATGGTTTCTTTCCTTCTGTAGTGGAGCTTAGCGCAGTTTAATAGGACTGTTAATCTAATTTAAGATATCTCCCATCAAAAGAAATACGGGAGGAAGGATGTTCATGTTAAACCATATTGTCACAATACCAGCAAAGGACAAGGCCCTGTAAATAGCTGTACAAATAAGGGGAGAGAGGCACTGACAACTAATTAAAATCAGAGTACTGATATTGAAAGCCTAATTTTCATAAGGATGACTTGAGAACAAGAAGTTTGTGTCAATTGGAGTATTGATAATTCTAAAACACCGGGGTCCATGAAACCATTCCACCACTAGAGACTTTTATAACATGCACTCAAGAATTTGCCATTTCTGTTGTCATATCCAGTGGTCTCTGTTGCATCCGAATCCTTCGTTTCCACTGTATATTTTCAGTAGAAATTTTATAGGTGTAATGTAGAATAGACATCAGCAGGGCAAATGTGTTTTTTACATGTTTTTTTTCATGCTCCCTGTGGTGATGAAAGTTGAAGCTGTGAGCATCTCCATCCTTCCTGCTCCTATTCCAACAGATGAAGTGTTTTGTACATAGAACCAGCCATATTTTTTCCTGCACCATTAAGTGTGAAAAGATATTTGGCTTAAGGATTTCCAAGTAAACAACCATTCCACCATTCATAGGCTTTTTCTTAGAAGAGATAAAATTTTGAAGGATGTGGCAACCTTTCGATAATCTTATTTAAAAGGCATTTTAAATCCAAGAGAAAGAGGGAACTCAGGGTGAGAATAACTCAGGATTGGAATAACTCAGTGTGGGAATTCCTATTGCTTTATTTCACCTTTTTATTTAATTCCTGTGTCACCAGTGTGTGTCACTTCCCCTGTCCTTGCCCAGGTCTGATATTCTGGTTCTGAGGGGCGTCAATAGTTCAGGTGACAGATCTTTTAAACTTCCATGTCCTAATCTATTTCCTGTTGTGCTTCCTGTTGTGGGTGCTTCTCTGCTGAAAAAGACTACCCAGTCAGAGTGTAGTATTTCCTTTCCTGTGAGCATTAGACTCGGTTGTTTATGCCCGGTTATGAAATTCAGTGAAATTGTGTGATGATATCATATTCCTCCTCCTCCTCTTACTGAGCGTTGACAGGTTTCTCTCATATTCTCTCTGAATGCTGGAACTACACATAGATGGAGCAGATGGAGCTGCTCTGCCTTTAATCAGGAAATACATTTACTTAGGACTCACATGCAATGTTTGTTTCTTAAATGGTTTTTTTGAAGAAGAAAGGAAATTTTCTGTTATTTTTATGGTTCTTTCTAAGTGGAAGAAAGAGGAAATGATCAGAGAATAGCTGTTCAGAGAAGTATTTTGATGAGATCATTTGGTAGGAAGGAGTTAAAAGGAGAGGGAGAAGATCCTACAAGATGGTCGTAATGTTGACCTTCAGATATAGGGGATACAGCGGGGGAGAAGGGGTTTACCTCTCCTGTGTCTGGCAGCCATGCAGGCAGCCTTTAGTCAGGCCATGTGATTATAATCACAGCATTTCAGCTTGGGTCTTTATCTCATCTCGAGATAACTGCTTCACTAATTGATTTTCAGTAAGAAATATAATTACTTCTGATAATGGCTCTTTTCTTTTGTCTTGCTGCTTGGATAAATAGAGATATTCTTGAACACAAAACTTGGGTTTTATCCTCTAAATATTCATTAATACAGAGAAGACCAGTTATTTAAAGCATTTGATCTTTGACCTTGTGAAATTTTACCACACCACTGTGACTGTATAAAGTCAAAAGTCAATGACTACAGCATCCTCTTTTGGTTGGAAAGCTTTTAATAATTGAGATACTCCTTTACCTCTGCTTCACTATGATGTGCTAATATCTTGTTTGTCTAATATTCATTATTGCTCTTTTATATTGATTCGTGTAATTTTCATGTCATCACCTGTATAGTTATTTTTGATGGAACATTCTGGTGGTCAGACTGTTAAAGAAGTGCTTGTATCTACTTCCCTGTACTGATATGAGATTGTATTTTATACAACACATTATATACTGTGCCACACATCCTTAATAGCTCAGGCTGGTACAGAAAAGACACCACAATAAGAACATAGAATGTAAATATCACAGTATCATTTAGGGTGGAAAAGACTAAGAACATTGAAGCCAGTTGTACACATAAGTTGACTAAACTAAAATTGAAAGTGAAATATTTTTAAAAGTCAGTACGTATTTTAGCTGATTTGCTCATGGGTATTTTCTAAGGTGAAAAGGATTTGTCTCCTGAAGGAAGCCAGTAGAATCTAATGTCCCAAATCCCTTGGGATTTGTAGGACAGTGAGGATCAGTTAAGCCATTACACTTCCAGACCTGTCCACCTTCGCCCCAATTTATAATTAAAGAAGTCTTCCAGCACCAAAATTACACATTACAGTTCCTGGGTTTCAGCCAAGTGATGTACAACTGGGAGAATTGCTGAAAGTGGTTTCATTTCCTCCCTCAATTCCAGTATTAATCAGTCTTTGTAGAGGAGCAAGTCAAAACCCCATTCTCAAATAATATCTTCAGGCTGTCCAGCTTCAGTTGTCACTGGGCTGTCACAGACTGTTCACAACCATGGATTTCAGCTTTCCTGTCATCATGACACCTAGATTTGAAAGTGTTCTCTCCTACTGTGTTTCATGTCTTTGTAGGAGCCTTATTCCCTTCTGTTTCATGTGTATAAAGTCTTAAAACTTCTGGAGCTGGAATGGCCATTTAGCTGTTATAATTTTTATTATTGTTTTAATGGAAAGTCTATGAGCCCTGAAACAGACACTTGAAGACACTTTCATGAAAATCTCTTGTCTCTTCTGAGGTAAAAGGGACTGGAATATCCTTGTAATTACTCTTGTGGATATCTTTTTAATAGCCTTGGAGACACACACAAATATTTAATTATTAGGAAAGGAGTGAATACAATGAAGAATACCATACTAATAACAAAGTCTATAAATAGATAGAATTCATTAATTGATAATTAATTTAAGAGATAAGCACAACTCAATTGATTTCTCTTCAAACGAGGAGATCATGCAGGTGTTTACCTAGGAAGAGTTATCCTGCTATATGAGTCTGCATCAATAATTTTCCTCTTCTCCTTGGATCTAAACCAGTGTTGATTTAGTAGAGCTTCTTTGCTCCCCTTTTCCTACCAAGCATGCATTTTTCCTTCTCATGTCATTAAAAAATAACTTAGCATGTGTACTGGGAGAGAGCCTCAGAATTGGCCTGCATAGCATGGGAAAAAGTCGGGGAAAGAAGTCCTTCATCACTCTAGAAAGCAGAGATGAAATTAATGCAGAGCTGTTTTCTCACATTGCATCCACTGGTACTTTCTTACCTCAATAGATGTATTTCATTCAGCTGAAGAGTAAGATCTCTTTTCCCTGATTCTGAACATTTTTACAGAATAAGAAAGCTTTTTTTTTTATCAAGCGCTATTTATACTATGATCTCTAACTTAATAATTAAAGGAGACTGTCAAGCTTAATTTGGTCTCAACTATAAACCTGTAAACAGAGTTTTGTGGGCTCTTTGTGACTCACCCACCAGATTTATTTTGTGTGCTTTCAGAAAAACTGTTTTATTTGTGAGATGGAAAAATCCTTGCTTGAAATGCGGTGTTTAAAGTGAGTGCTTTTCCTTGGATTTCTTTGAGAATAATTTTTCCTTTTAAAAAGTGAATATTTCACAGTGGCATTTGCAACCCACAGGAGATATTGTTAATAGCAGAGATGAGAAAGTGCACCTAAAGAAGGTAGATGTGTGGAAGAAGTGTAAGACTTCAGGGGTGCTTTACCCACTACACTCTGATCTTCCTAAGCTTCCTTAAGCAAAAAAGAAATGTGACATTACTGGGGAGGGAGAGAGCACAAAAATCACAGAATTCTGATTGCTGTTTCTAAAATACAAGCTTATAGATGACAGCCCTATTTTCATATTTTCACTCTATTTTATTTTTCAGGTAAAAAGTATTAAAATCTTGTGGAAGAAAGCTGAATAAAGTGTTAGGACTACTCCATCCTGGGATGAATTTGCTGCAGGGTTGGAAACAACTGTCATAAAAGTCTGTCAAGCTGGTTTGGTAAGTCCCAAGTTTATTCCATTTGTTTAAAAAAGGAGTAAAAGTCAGATGTGAGGAAGTGCTTAAAAAAAACAAACAAAAAAGCCCCAAGAAAATCAGAAAAAAATAAATGTGAGGTTAGGGCATTTGTGGAATTACATCAAAACTGAAGTTTGGGGAGATTTTCGGGGTTGGAATGCTTTGCCAGCTGGCTTTGGGCTGCGGCTCAATAAAAAGGGGGTTTGGCTGTTATGTTCCTGGTGCCAAGTGACAGCAACTGCAGCCACACCGCTCAAAAGTTGGTCTGCAATAAGCACCCTCTGCCAGCTCGGGTTTGTCCCAAAAATGCATCAGGTGATGTCTTGACTTGCCCCTGTGAGCAGTGGGTTGGCTGATTCCCTGTCACATGCAGAGGATATTTTGGTGGAAAGTTTGTCATGTTGTTTACCCATCACAGAGCTGGGTAAAAATTTTTGCTGTTGGTATCTGTTCTGTGCAAATCCAAGGCCGATGATGGGGGAATCAGAGCTTTTAAGCACTCAGTGTTACAGCCTGCCATGTGTCTGTGTAATGTACTGTAGACATGTAAATCAGAGCCATTAATTATCGTGGAACACTTCAAAAGCCTGCCAGTTGTTAGTTTTTCCAAAGAAAAAATGTGCACACAAGGAAAATTCTCTGAGAAGGCATTTTGTGAAGTGAAAAATCATAAAATCTCACTTGGCAAGCTACCAGCTGTGATCTGTTTCAAGTATCAATTCAACATGTCAATTATATTAATGTGTACACTGACTAACAATTTTGCCAGAGAATGCAGTGGAGCGCTCAAATTTTTTTGTGGGGGATATATAAAAAAGGTTAATATGTGCTTTGCCATATCAAATTATGTCGTGGGAATAGCCATTTGGCTGTATACAGTTATTTTTGGGAAAATGTTTAAGGTAACAAGGCTCTAAACATAACCTTGGTGGGTGAATTATGGCAATTATTATTCAGGGTATGAATTAACCATTTTGGAAGAATGTAAGAGCAGACTGAATTCTCAGTTTTCTTATGTTTTCTGTAGCTTTGTTCCTCAAGCAAATAAAAATCCCTAAGATAATAAGTCTCTGCTTGCTGCTGGGATCAGTAGCCTTCAGAAACAGATGCAACTTTATAATCCAAACGTTACTTCCCTGTTAGATGTATGTGATGTCTTACTTGAGGTGGGATTGAAGGCCCTCACCTGGTGATATTTTGGCTTTTGTACTTGCAAAGAGTTTGCCCAACTGGGAGAAAATGCAGATTTCTAGAGACAGTTTCCAGTGAAACCCACCCATTCCATGTCCTGGAATGCAGGCAGGGGTTCCGTGGTTAGGGATCACTGTCAGAGCTGGATTTCCTACTCAAGGTTTTGTCAGCATTTCAAATAGAAAACTGATTGCTCTTACAACAGATCCTACTATTGCTTCAGGAATTTGTTCCCCTAAAAATATTCATGTTCTCTGTGAGCCTTTCTTTTAAATATGAGACTATTCTCTTAAATGTTCAGCAAAGTTGTGCTGGCCAAGTATCTTTGCATTGCAATTGCCACACTAAGTACACTTGACTGCCACCACGATTGTCTTCTCCACTTTCATCTTTTTTCTCCTCACCATCCATTGAACAGATGGCTTTGAGCTTTATGGTGGTGATTAATTAAACTGCACATAACAGGAGTAATTTTTTCCATGCATCAATTCCTCTTAACAGGGTTTTAAATTCTTTTGGCCACCAATCTGCTCTGAGGGGAGGGGAGTAGAATATTTTTATCTTTTCCACTTTTCTTTTAAGCATATGTAATATGTGTCTTAAAATAAATGTATCTCTGTGTTGTGCCAGTTGTTGGAAACAGCTTAAATTTTGAGCTGGCTAGTAAAGCTTAACAAGGGTATCAGTAAACAAAATATTTGAATTTGAACACTGGAGGTTGTGAGTTAAAATGTGTGTTGGGAATACTAACAATCCCCCTCTCCTGGGGTGGATTTTAGATCTCCAGGAACCTCTCTGTTGTGTCTTGTCGAAACAAGTTTGGTTTTGAATGCGAAATATGTAAAACAAGTTAATTGCATGTGACCTGCGAGTATAGCCAAGGTTTCTTTGTCGAAATAACTGACCAAATTATGTCTGCTAATGAAAAAATATTTTAAAAACGCTTTGTTTTTTATCTGCTGTTGTGCTCTGCTGGGCAACCTCCTAGAGGATCAAGGTAATAATTACAGGTGTGTTCAATTTTGTAGTCAATGGTTACTGTAGAAGGCACAGGAGTAGAATTCAATGTATGCTGTGGAAATGCAGCGTGAAGTGGGTGTACATGTGCCTGTACATTTGTGTGTGTGCATATTGGTATTCTAAGAGATTTGGTGGGTGTTTTTTCCATGGTTTGTTTTTAACAAGTTGGGAAGGAGAGCTAAAGGGAAGCTTAGTACAAAAAGGGGATCGATTCTCCTCCCAAATAGGTGGCCAAGGATAATCACATATCTTGAAATACTGCTACCTTTACAGTACATCTATTAATAGCCAATCTGTGGTACCTAACTATGAGTAGACAGACCTGAGAAGAATGAAATCTTTCAAGGTTAATCCACTGTAATCCCTTGGTTGACACCTTTTCCAGCTGCTTCTTAAAAGTTTTAGATTCCTCAGGCAGTTTTCACATGGTCTGTTTCCTTTTCCACTGATAACACCTGGGAAAAAACTTAGATCTTGTCAGAAAGTGAAAATATTTTGAATTCAGTATACTCCCAAAAGTATATATTTGAATCTTTTTATATTCTAGATACATTTTGGTCAATGTTATGATACCTGGGGGAGCTTTTACCTTTATAGGATGACAGCAGAAAGAGGGTTTGGTGGGTAGGGATGTGGGCAGGCATGAACTGACAGTGTTCTTTGAAGGTGTGTCTCAGTTGGGTGCTACAGACCTTTGGAAAAAATAAAACTCTGTCACCTTAAGTTATTCCATTTAATAAGCAGCCCCCTTTCCCACCCTGCACTTCTCAGTCTGGCTGGTTTGTTGAAGAAGCTTTCTTCCTTGTTAATTTTCTCCCTCCCTGCCTGGCTGCCACTGCCCCCTCCTCTGGGGGAGTTTAATCCTCGCAGTGGGTGACCCTCACGTTGATCTCCGAGCAGTGTGCGCTGCACAAGTCCTTTGTGCCACGCTGGTGCCTTGCCCTCTTGATCCCTTTGGCTGGGACATGAACTGGGGATCAGAGCTGAGCTCGCTGATTAGTTCTTAATCTTGTGAGGAGCCCCACTGAACTGAATGGCTGCTACTCACTGTGGCTCCTGTATTGTCACTCAGGCGTCCTAAATTAAAAGGCTTCTAAAAGGCTTGGCTTGATACGCCTCAGTGTGTGACAGCACTTCAGAAAAGCTGTAAATATTTTTGCCTGTTCAAAGGGGAAAAATAATCCATGTGGTTGGCTTTTTTTCCTTCTGCTTATCAGCCTTTACTTCTGATGGCTTTTACTGATGTTTTTGTACAGCTGATTAGGCCAGTTATCCACTGGCCAGTTTTGTCAGCACTTTGGGTCTGCGTACTGTCACAAGAGGTGGCACACGTGGGATGAATTGTGCACAGTGAAGCAGCAGTGAAATAGTTAATGCCTTCTGGCCTCGATTAAAGTGCAATTGGCCCAAACCAGCTCAGAACATTTGTAGTTCAGAAATTGCTACAGCTCAAGTCAGCCTGACCCCTGAGAAAAGGATCGGGGTGGCCTCTCTGCTCGATGGGTAGGTTGAGATGGCCGGCTTTGACTGGGTGCATGATCTAAGTGGAACACTCGTGTTTAATACAAGCCTCCTTTTATCTTAATGGTGTTGGCAGAGCAACACATTTGTCTCAATTTCCTCTAAACAGCAGTTCTCAAGCCAAACCTTGAAAGCTGCAAATTCTGCTTTACCTCAGCAAAATCATGTGCCCTGGACTTACTCGGGTTTCCACTCAAGGGGACTAATTTTCTCTCTTGTCTCTTCCTGATTTTAGAGTAGGAGTACATTAGTAGCACTGATATTTTCACACCTGAAAAACAGAAGAGAAAAGATTTCTGTTTTAAGAAAAAATTTGGAGCCTTCCCCAAGGCTGCCAGAGCACTGGCTCTGCTGTGGCACAGGGGATATTTGAAATATGGAGCTGATATTTGGTTACAGCAGAGGAAAGCATCCCAGATCTGTTCACGGTCATTCCATGGAAGTCAGTGTTTTCATACACAGTTCTGCAGTCAAGAGAAGTGCAATCTTCTGTCAATACACAGATCCCAGCACAGTGGGACTCTGATTCTTGAGAAGATGCCTTTGACCTCAAAGAACATTTCCTGACAGAGAAAGTGAACATAAGCATATACACTGTGCAGAATATACAGTTCTGTATACAATTTCCTACTTTTTCTGCTGAAGATTTTCTGAAATCAGACTCTTTTATTTTTTCCTTTTTATTTTTTTTTTCCTGAGGGAATTAAACTGGGGCTAAAATAACATGTATTGTCAGAATTTTCCTTCTCCCCCAGTCACCAAAAGAAACATCAGAAAACATCTTACAACCCTCTTAAAAGGTTTCAAAATTTTTGCAAAAAACCTTATCATTTAGAAGCTCTTCCTGACCTGTAGCATTTCCTTAAGAGGGTGTCCAGACTGCAGACACTGAGGATTGTCTGATGGAAATGTCTTGATAGACTTGAGTTTTGAATATTTTCTACCTCTCTGCACATAAAAGTACATCCTGTACTCAGTGAGTTCTTGAGGCTTGAGATGGGATTTTTGGTTGCTGTGCTTCTCGTTAGACAGAGAAGGCTGAAGTATCAGGTAACAGTGAAATATGTTCCTTTTTATATATGCCTGCCTCTCTTGATATTCTTTGGCTGGGAACAGCAGGATCCATAAATGCTCTGAATTTCTGCTTCAGCACAGCTGCTCAAAGGTACGAAAAATTCCCAGAGCAAACTCAGCCCTGGGTATATCTGGACCCTATGTCCAATGCAGATTTCTGCCAGGCCTTGCTGCTGTTCTTTGCATCGATCTAATTACAAAGCTTTGATTATCTTATTGATTTAGTGGAGCCCTGCCTCTTTCTGCCAGAGCTGAATTTGGCTTTGTGGCTTCAGCTGGAGACGATTGAACGCAGTTCTCTCAGGCTTGGCCAGAAGGTGATTCCCCTTTGATGCTGCCACAGCTTGATTATGCAATTCATCAATGCACAGGCTGCACACAAAATGAACTGAGTCAGGACAAGGTTGTGTAAACTTTAGTAGACAATTAAGTCTGACATAGCACTTTGCCAGCAGCCAGAAAAAAAACCAACCTCCTTGGAGAAGACATCAGCTCAGGCATCAACTTTATTCTTAAAAGGTGTTGGAATGTAAACATTAAATACTTTAGGTCAGTTTTGTGTGTTTTTTTGTGGAAAGGGTAGCTTTGTCTTGTGCTGATCTTTCCTTAGTGTTTTATATTTTAAATGGGGTGTCAAAGCAAATGTCTAAATGCTTTTTTT
>VZTI01002266.1:544270-627005 GCA_013397865.1 Struthidea cinerea | reverse complement strand
TTTTTTTTTTTTTAAATCTTGTTAAATTTCCAATTTTATTGACCATTTACAACTCACCACTTGGGTTAAAACACTGTAATACAGATGGGCCAACGAAGGACAAGAAAGCCTGAAACAGAGATTACTGCTATTTATTGCCATTTTACAGACAAAAAAATTCCTGGCAAATTCATTTGGGTCATATAGTGGAAAATAACTGTTCCTCCTTTCAGGAACTATTACTGCTGTTAATCCATAGCTACAGAAATCTAGCTTTGGAAAGGTGAACAAATGAACTTGAAATTTTAGAGATTTTTGGAAGAAAAGAATGTGCTGTCTCTAGGCCATCTATTCCATCTTTCACTGAGGGTTTAGGTAAAAATTTACTGAAAAAATAAAATCTTTCACAGCTAAGCATGAATTGAATGAAATTTTCATGATTATCAGCAGACACTGCCAAGAGCCATTATTGTGCAATCTGTAAATGAAGGAACCATGTCAAAGGTATCATTATCTGTTTTCTTTAATGCAAGAACAATGCTGTGCACAGGCAGAACTGCTAAAAAATAGCTGTACAGAGCACCAGTACAGTTTGTATTAATGCTCTCATGGCTTCACCTGAAACAGTTTTCCAATCTCATTAACATCCTGAGAGAGAGTGATGGTTATCCCGCTGAAGTTGGGGAGTTGCACAGTTTTTCTTGCCTAGATTAGGCTGTGCACACTGTCCGTGCCGCGGTGCTGCACAGCAGAGTTAATGAAGCTGTTAGCATGATCTGCCATGCCAGGATATATCCTGAAAATAATTAGAAAGTCACTGTGAATATTTAGATAGGGTACATGTTAGATATGCTGAATTCTCTCGTAGGAGATACAAGTTTGCATTTAAAAATATTCAGTGACCTCCAGCAGCTGCTGCACTCAAGTCAAAATACGGACTTCATGAAGTCTGTTATGCTCCTGTCGTAGTAAAAGGTATGAGCTTCTATGATCCACTGCTTATCAGGTGCACACAGAATTCATTAAAAAAACCCCAAGCAAACACAAATTTTTTATTGTCATGAGAGTGCTGTCAGCGTATTTTTCTGAGTAGATTTGGTGGTGCATGTCTATTAATTTATACATTTTTTTATCTTGTGTATAAGTTATATATTGTGAGGGGAAAAAAAAAGACAAAAGTGCATTTCAGATGGGCAGCCTGTGCATCAGCTAATGGGGATGTGTAGATCAAACTGAAAAATGAAAAAATAATAATGAGGGAAATGAAGCTTTGTGCAGAAATAACAAATTTTAATAATGTGTGTTTAGAATGGTGGTTCAGTTAACGACGATAAATTGCAAGGAGTGTTTTCATTACCTACAAGTTCACATCACCTTATCTCGATCTGATGGGTAAAAAAGAGTAAACTGGCAAATATCATTGCATCTTTTCATTGCTTTGCCTCTCACCACAGAAGATAATTAGAAGTTAACTCACTAGATGCATCTCAGGTTTTTTTATTTAGGGCTTCCTAGGGGTATGTGAACATTTCATAAAGCTGTTTAATGTGGGTACTTGGGAGTAAAGAATTAATTAGACCATTTCCTGTTTAGAAGGTACATATTAAAAATGCATTGTAGGGTTAAGTTTTTCTGTGTAACCTATCAGAGCTTAAATTCTCTGAAAGAAATGCAAACTTTCCAGGATGAAATGAAACGCAAACCACAGTGAAATTCCTGAGGACTGTGAAACTCGGCACTATGGGTTCAGTATTTTATGTTTTGAATAATTTTAAAATAATCTGGTTTTTTTCTAGTGTAAAACAGAATGCAAAAGACACTGCCCTCGTGCACAACAGCATGGTCAGATCAGCAGTTCTTCCTTATTCAGAAATCTGACTCTTATTTGATTTGGAGGATGTGGGTAAAAGGCCCCAGAGTAGTGCAATGCCTGAATGCCAAATAACAAGTATAAATAAAAAATACTGAAATGTTGATGTCCAAACCTTTTATGCTTCTCATGCTGCTCCAATAATGGTTTATTCAATGCAAACAGAGAATACATGACCAGTGGATTATTTACAGCATAAATGTGTGACATTAGACAAAATCAATTAAAAAGGAGCAAAGGTTATTTTGTGTAGAATCCTACAGGTACAGTGAAGAGAAATACACAGGAAATTAAATAGAATATTTTCATATATTATTCATCTCCACCTGTGATATTTATTTTTTATTCTAATAAAAGGAAATGATCACCTCAGTAGCCCAGTAGCTGCAGTATTTCCTGTAGCAGAAACACACATATTGAAGTGGTAAACCCTCCAAACTGGAAGGTGTGAAGCTTTCTCTGCCTTAGCTTTGTCTTGAACTGCCTGGAGTTTGGTTTGGCTTGCCTGTCAGGAGGCTGTGTCTGATTTGTTTCACTTCTCACAGAATCTGTGAGAGATTCAGGTCTGTGGAGGTTGTGTAGTCCAGACCCCTGCTCAGGCAGAATATCCTGAATATCTCCAAGGATTGAAACCCCACAGCATGTCTGGACAACCCATGCCAATGTTTCACCACCCTTATATTAAAAACAAGTTTTGGGTCACATTTAAATGGATTTTCATGTGCTTTGTTTTTGTTCACATTGCCTCTTGTCTGGATACCTCTGAGAAGAGTCTGACTCTTTTCTCCTGCAAGGACAGCATTGCTGGCTCATGGCCAGCTTGGTGTGCGCCAGGACCCGCTGCTTTCCAGCTGGTCAGTGCCAGGACTTCTTCCTCCCAAACTGCAGTATTTTGCATTTTCCTTTGCTCTTAGCGGGTACAGCCACGATCTTGACATAGATATTAGCAATAAGTAGTCACTCTGTGTGGACTGAAATATTTCTGGTTGTGTCACACTGATGCAGGGTGGAGGGAGACAGCCCTGGGATTACGGCCAATTCCTCTCAAGCGGGAATTTACAGGAGTACAGACTGAGAGGTTTAGGAGGATGGAAATGGGGAGGCACCTATAGATTACAGACCTGGAACTGAGCACAAACAGTTTTAGGACAGCAAAGAAACCATAAGTGACAATCCGACACATGTAAAGCCTTTTCTAGTATATTTGGATGTAATGTTGCCTTGTGTACTGATAAAGAAAGGTGTAAAAATGTGTTAACAAATACCCAAACATAACCCCAAGCACATTCACAAGGGGGGAGGAAAAAGAAATCGCCAACATCATACTCCTCCCAGAGAAGGGAACTCAGGGTGCTGAGGAGTCACTGTCTGCCTCCTGTCCCAGACATCAGACTGATTAATATTCAGAGGGGCAATGAAGGACACCGGAAAAAACCCAGAGATATCAAGCATTTGCATATAATAATTTTAACTCTATTATTAAGAATTTTCCCCCTAGTCTCTCATTTTGTGTTTCTGTAATGATTAAATGTTAATTAATCATAGTTCATTGTTTCAGCTACAAACATTTCAGATGTTACAACAGTAAATTCTCAACTTTACTTACAAGATATGTTTTTAGCTCACAGCAGGATTTTGAGCGTGACACCCCTCTGTGATCCTTTTTATATAAAGGTCTCTGTTGACCCAAATCTCTCTTCAGAAAGCTGAAGGATGATTCAAGCCCAGATCCACTTTTGTTTTTCTTGAAAGAGAAAAAGCTGTGTTCCTGCTTTCATGAGTCTCCTTCGAACCCCACCTCAATATCCTCCCTGCTCCAGGAGTGTGCCAAGTGCCACTTGTGTCTGTGAGTGGGAAGATGCACGTCCTCTGAAGAAATTCCCACTGCTGCTCTATCTGGATGATTAATTCTGCCTTGACATGTAGGAACTCAAAGACTTAGTTCTTTCTCTAATTATTCAGGCTTGGTAGAGACTGCACAGTGCTTCTAAATTCCATCCCAGGACAAAACTGGGCTTCTGCACCCTTAAATCTTTTCTTTCCACCTCTGGCACAGGGCTGATTCTTAGTTGGTGCCTTATCAATGAGTATCTTTAGATGAGAAATCAGATGAGTAATCACTTAATATATTAAATCCGCTTATTCATTCAAGTCTCCATGAAAATTGTCACTTGTTGAACCACTCTCAGGGCTCAGGTAGCTTAACTTCTTACAAATAACATCAATTTAATGCATGTGCTTTCACTGCTGCTTCATACCAAAGCAATTGCCTCAGTAACTATGGCAGGAATGCTGGCGAAGGAAGATATTGGTGGAAAAAACAAGTTTTGCTTAAAGTCAGGTACCTTTGGTACGGAAAATAACCTTTGCAAAAAAACCCCTGTGGACTGTCAGAGGGAGAAGTTGGTGGTGTTAAGCACAAACATTTTGGGCGTTTGTGGGGGACCAGTCCAGCCTGGGAACTGTACCTAATTTCTAGGCCTAAATAAAGTCTTCAGTCACTAATTAATTACTGTGTTGGGGTTTTTTTCCGTAACAGTATGGTCCCCCCAGAAACAAACCCTGGGCAGAATGAACTGACCATTGCTTTGTTTTCATGAAAATGCACAAATGTGGCTTGATTGTACTTAGGTTTTTAGAGAGGAGGGGTGTATAGGTCACTGAGTTCTCAGGGTGCTTTGGAAAAAGGGCTTTGAGGAGCTTCATTAAATATTTACTCCTTAGTAATATAATACATTAAATATATTATCAAAATAAGAAATAACAGATTAAATGAAATAAAATTGAAAGGTTAATTAAAGGACAAAGGCTAATAATGCAAAAGAATAAACAAGAATTTTGAAGTTCTTGTAAACTATTAAAATTGATGAGAGTGACAGAGACTTTAAATGGTGCAATTTCCACTACATTTTTTTCCTTTCCTCTGTTAAATTCTGACCCCAGCTAAGTTTTGTCTCTCAGCCATCTGGAATAAGGTTGTCCCTGTTGTTTTGTATGCAAGGGTTGATTAGGACAGACTTAGAGGCTGAATAGCAGATATCATAGCAGATTTAGAAATATCATCCTGCACAATATAACCAATTAAAATAAAAATACCTGATACCATCCTTGTACTCATACACCAGTCAAGTCTCTACCCCGATGTTCTGCTTGCTACAGAATGTCTCTCTGCAGTCTTCTTTTTCAGAAACAAAGGTACAGAAGTGGGATCCCTAAAGAAAAATGCTGAATGAATTTAAAAACACTTAGTGTTAGTTCCATCCAGATGAAGGAAAAATTGGTGATGTCTTTAATATCTAAGAATATGTAAGCACCAGGAAATTTGCAGAGAGAAGCAAGGAGGATACTGTTGTTTTTGAAGGTGTACCCATTACTTGTAATATTCATCACAATATAATAAATGTTGATAGAGAAACTGGACAGGGGAACCACGAAAATTAAAATATATCAACTCAAACTGAACAGTAAATATGTTCTATATGCTGAGAGAATAAAGACTATGATTCCAAAATGGGAAATAAAAGAAAGCAAACACATCAGTATATTAAAAAGGGTAAAGAATCGGTTTTTTAGGGATAGCACGTGGTAAACACAGCAATTGAATTATATCAGAGGGTATCCATTCCATGCAGTGAAATATATTATGCAAAGGCTTTTGACCTTTAAGAAAATATGTTGATGATTTTCCTCTGCATACAGAAAAATGTCAGCATAGGTGTAAATAAATGTCATTAACTTTGTTTTTGTATTCGTAGTATATCCACAAGGACCAAGATGTGCTGGTATTCAGACACCTGAATGGAGAGCATGTGAACCACTCATTAACCCTCCTGGTTCACTTGGGTGCTCAGGCTGTCTCAGAGATGTCAGTGTCTCACATCACCAAGGAAGTGTGCTCTTATCAGGCCTGTACAAAATTAGGATGCGTATGGTCTTATTTCTAAAAGTGCACGTATCAAATATATTCATATCAGGTTTTGAAGAACTGCTTTCCCAGGGACCTGGAGAAGTCCAGTTCATATTTTCTGTTCCCCTAGTTGAAATGTGTTTATTTTGTGGTTTTGTGGCAAGTAAGCCCTGTGCAGCTCTTTGCTCACACTCCCCTGAGGGAAGGGGGAGAGAATCAGAAGGGTAAAAGTGAGAAAGCCCCTGGGTTGGTCCAGTTGCTATAAAGCAATGCCCCTCTGTCTACTGAATAGGTGAATTTCCATGATCCACATTTGTATCTGTCCTCTGGTTGCTTTCACCAAAGGCTTTAAGGTCCTGCAAAGATAAGGTGATGGTAATTCTTAAGGAAGCTGAAGGGCAGCCTGTCCTGCTGTTCCAAAAACATCTCTTTTGATCCAAGCAGGGCAGTCCAAAAATACCTTAGTCCAAGAATCTGCTAATGCTCCTATATATTTTCACCATTTAAAATTATGGAGATGTGTTCCATTTTATTATTCAGTGACACGCTATAGTCAACTAACATGAGAATGTTTCCTCCCTCCTGAAACAAAGTTCATGGTATGCAACTTTTCAACATTTAAAAACGCATTTCTGTCCTTTAATTTTACAGGAGTTTTTCTCAGAATAAATGCTATTTCTCTAATAGTAAGAGTGAGCAGAAATTAATGCTTGTAGGCAACTTAGGTTTCATCAGTATTTTCGTACAATTTAATGATGATTGATTGCGTAAATTGTTGGGAATTGCAGGCACTCAGCATATTTAAAAAATAGGTCACTTGCATAGATGTAGGAGCCAAATTTAGGCATCCAAGCTGAAGAAATATTCATGAGGGGGCTTAATTACATCTTTCCTGCTAGCCTGCTCTGGAAAGCTGGATGCTCAGAGGGTGATGCCTACGCCTTATTTGGATCTTTGATTTCAGTAGCAATACAGAGATCAGCAAAGTCATAAAAGTGTCTGCAGGACTGAATCCAGCCTAGAAATCCCCTCAAAGTACTTCAGATTGGACCAGGGCTCATAATTTTGCTCCACCCCAGTAACTTCCAGCACGCTGCTTTGACACCCTACAGCGTTACATAACAAAGATCCCTAAATACCCCACAAGTTTGTTGGGAGAGCTATGCTGGGATTTTTTTCTTTCTTTAATAGCTAATTGACACATTTTGTACTTTACAATTGAGAGACTAATTAGGAACTCAGTGATGGAAGACTTTATAATAGCTACTTTGTAGGCATTTATACACTGTTATGTCTTTCAGTGTATGATTCAATGTGAATTTAGGTTTGAAATGTGCTATGAAAAAATGTTTTCCTGTACTAACCTCATTTTCAGACATTAATAACCAAACCATTCACTCTACATTAAGAATGTGGACATGATGACTCTCAAAATAATGCATTTTACTTCAGCTCTCCACTTAGGTCATAAAACCTACAGAGTTCTGGAGCAGATGAAAACAATAGAAATACTGTCCAGAAATATTTTTCTTTCAGGGATCTGAGGGAGCTGGGGAATTGGGGGTTTAGGCTTGGTCAGCATGGATTTATGAAAGGCAGGTGCTGCTTGCCCCTCCTGAGCTCTCTTTATGACAAGGTGACCCACCTGGTGGATGAGGAAAGGCTGTGAATGTTTTCTGTCTAGAGTTTATTAAAGGATTTGACACTCTTTCCCACAGAATTTTCCTGGCAAAACTGTTTTTCCATGGTATGGATGGGCATAGCCTATGCTGGGTGAAAAACTGGCTGGGTGGCTGGGCCCAGAGAGTGATCAGTCTCTTCTCCCAGGAAACAAGGGACAGGACAAGAGGAAATGGCCTCAAGTGGTGCCAGGGGAGGTTGAGGTTGGATACTAGGAGAGCATTTCTTCCCTGAAAGGGTGGGTCAGGCATTAGAACAGGATGCCCAGGGAACCAGGGGCACCAAAACACCTGTGGGTGCGGCTCCTGGGGACATGGCTGAGTGAAGGATTTGGCAGTGCTGGGTTAACAGCTGGTCTCAATGGTCTTGGAGCTCTTTTCCAAGTTTAACAATCCTATGATTCCATGAAAATCGCTCGACAGTGTGATGTAGCAACAACAGACGTTGCTTGGAGCATAAGGAGGTTGCAGAAGATATAACGAGAAGTTGATAAAATTCTTCAGGACTATCTGTTCCATGCACTTGTAAACATGTGTGTCCATATATACACACATACGTACCTGTAGCTGTGGGTAAAATGTACCCATAAATGTGCAAAACCCCTCAAAAATACAGCAATAATTTGCTCATCACTCTGAATTACTGCATTTTAGTGAGTAGTTATAAATATGTTTAATTTTTAAGTGTACAGTGCAGACTGTGAGTTGTAAAAAAGTTTCAGTGAGTTCAGTGATGCACCACTCTCTTTTTCTTCTAGGGGCATAGGAATTTAGCAGTTATTATGCCATTTGGTTGTCCTAAAGTCAATTATTTCTGTTGTCTTGACAGTCGAGATTAGAAATAATTTTGACACAGTTTAGTGCCATTGGGAATGGCTCTGACAACTTGTACTGCAAATCTGGTTTTGGAAATAAACGGGATTTTTTTAGAGTTTAAATTATAACATAAAAATCCTTAAAGGTTTTTAGAATTTGGATTTGGGTAAATGTCAGAAAGTCAAGCTTAGGTGAATTCTTCAGTGTAGAGCAAGCTGCAAATTGCATGGTTGAAGAAAACTTCAGAGAGCCCACTTTAATGAATGCTCTGTGACCATCCATGCAGAGCAGATTGGATCAGCAAGGTTCAGTGCTGTGCTCCTCTGTATTCTGATTCGGAGAATTTCGAGTACACAGTGGAAAAATTTTAAGAAAGGAGTAACCTTCAAGATTTATGAGAATATTACATTTTGCCCTTCCTTTCAGTCGTCAGAGTTCAAAAGGTGCCGATGCAGAACATGACAAATCAATCTGCAGGTTAGAAATAATCCCTCGGTGTGCAGTGGAGCTGAACCTCCGTGCAGCTCTCAGCAGTGATACCAGAGTGTGATGGGGCAGATCCTCTGTGGCTGCACGGAAGGACCTGTTCTCCCATTCTCTGCCTGGTGACAGAACTGCACTGGCCTCAGACAGGAGAGGGATAACTTGTAGTTTTGAGCTGGTTCACGTGTTTTGTAAGATACTCGTCTTACAAAAAAACCCAACAAACCAAACAAGATACTCAGTTCATCAAAATCAAAACCTTACTCAAGGTAAGGTCAGCATTAACAAATTTTCTGCCTCTAGGAAAAAACAATCAAAAGTTGTAGTAATTATTTGTCTTACTTATAGCAGGCTTAAAATAAATAGAAAATAATTACCTGCTCAGAATTTAATTTTGAAGTACAAGTGAACGTGTGATAAAATGTTAATGTTTTAAAATTGTGTTCTCCTATTAGACACAGAATTTTATTTTATTTTTAGTTCTTAGAAATGTCACGTTTTTGCCATTCTCTGTTGTACGTGGCTCATTTTATCAAGACCACACTTCAAGAAATTTTTCACAGAAACTCATGAGCAGGAGAGGGGAAATCAGGGTGGCACAAGACTCTCAAAGAGTTTGATGGATGTTAGCTACAAGATCAAAGTACTGCTTTGAACAATCTTTCTGCTTTCATTATCTGTTACACTTCGGAATTTAGGAAGAGGAACAAAAAGAAAAAAGAAAGAAGGATCTGGGGTATGTTTTGCAGGGCTGGAACTTTTTAATAATAAAAATAACATTGACAAAAAGCCCCCTAAAGGAACCACCCAGGTATCATCTGATGTGCAGCCAAACCAACATTACCGATTTTGGAGACCCTCAGATTTGATTCACTCCAATGCATTTAATATTATTATACAGCTGTCTAAGAGTACAAGGGCTGCAAGGATTGGGAAGAGCTGACAAGTGCAGGCAGGAATGTGTAACAGGGAAATTTGCTGATTAGAAAACACTTTTTCACACTGAGAACAATGCAATATTATGTACTTTCAAGATGTCAAAATAGAAATTCTGGCAGCTGAGTGCCAGATGCAATTTTGTAAGAATAGGCTCAAATGGAATGAAGTCTTCTTGTAAGTCACGCTTGTACAGCTGGATAAATGCTCTTGATAGCTTGATTTTTATTTATTTTGCACTCAAGAGGGAAAAGGACATTTAAGATATTATCATATTTACTGTATGAGGGTTTTATCCTCAAAACCTTTTCCTCTGCCACTGCAGACCTGTTTGCTCTAGGATGAGTTTGTGAAGAGACCCAGTTTGGAAAACTAGTGCATTATTAGATTAACACTGAAAACTTAAAATCACAGATTTAGTAGAAGAACTTTTCCTTCAAATACTAACTACTTGCTAGTTTTGACTCGCTAAATACCATTTAATTACAAATGAAATGCATGCTCCCACACATTTGTTGTTGATTATGGTTAATATAGTAGACACAAAAGTAATTACCTTCAACAAGAAGAGAGGTTGTAGGAGACAAAAATAATAATGTATTTCCATGTAACAGGGTGCATTCTCTGTTAATCTTCTTTCACCACCTACTGCTTTACTTGTAAGTAAATGACCAATGATTTCAAGGCAAGAAAGGACTAACTCAATATCTTTTCCCTTTAAAAGAAGCATTAGAGATTTGTTTGGTTATAAATTCACTAAATGGAAAAATTAAGAAGGCAAATGATGCATACAGCTAAATTAAAATGAACTGTGGGAAAATCATCAAAAATTAATGTGCCTTAAATTTCATTCTAAGTTATTTGTCACTCGTGGTAGTTTTAATTCTAATTCAGGAAAACAAACAAATGAACAGGTTAAATAAGGTAAAATATGGCTTTATTTTACCTTAAGTGACGCAGTGATATAAAAGAAGCATCATTGAAACATGCTCTGTTATTGGAAGTCAGCATCAAGGCACAATATTGTATCAAGGGATTAGCACAAAACCTTAGAGCTCATGACAGGACAATTGAGTGCAAATTGCAGTCTGGAGTTGCAGTGTCACTTTGATGGACTTGCTTTGTTTTTATTTGCTGTACCTGAGAATTTTATTAGCAAGTGCAAGATTGAAGTAGCAGATTTTGCTATTGAAAGCAGCTTTATGGGTGAGTTTTGCAATCCAAGACAGATTTTCAGAAGCGCTTCTTGCTTTGATGAAAAGTTTCAATATTTCAGTGGACTAATCCTTTGCATTGGAGGTGCAGTACTGAAAAATGGAATTTTGACACTTGGAATACATCAGTCTTCTTTTCAAGCAGGAGGGCAGGGGCTGTTGCTTTCCAGGTCATGCAACTCAGCTGAGTTGCAGGAATGGGCGGATTAACAGCAGTGCAGAGAGAATAATTATCAGCATGGCACAACATGGGTGAAACCCACTGCTAGTGTCCACAACTGCAACTAAAGGGGGAGTGCCAGTGCATCCATTCCCTTGAAATAAGTTGTTGGCATTCTCATGGCACTCCTACTGCACCTATGTATCTTAGAAGTAACACTAAGAAGGAAATCAACATTTACCACTTAACTGTGTCCCAGATAGAGATCTAAAGTCACCTCTTTACACGTGGCCTGAGAGAAGAAAGGTGGAAATTTGGGCAGAGTCCTCAGAACTGAGAAGAATTCTTTGGTCATTTCAGTCCTGAGGGGAAACAGGAATTTAGTGAAGATGCCGGGCCCCCAAAGCCAATATATTCACCTCCCTCTCGAACACTGCTGTAGATTCTCCCCAGTCTAGCCCATTCAGCCAAGCATATTTTGCACCTGAAGTTAAGATTAGGATCCCAAACCAGAATTGTTGCTAAATAAGGGGAGGCGCTGGTATGAAACACAGGTTTTCCAAGGTCAGCCTGTATTTCCCATCCATGTCCCTAAAAAATATTGCTCAGTGAAGACAACCAGCAGGGAAGTACCAAACAACTGTCTTCATCTGCCTTGATTTCTTTCCTTTGGAAATTTTCCAAAGCTTAGAATTCAAAAGGTTTCATTCTATCAACAAATAAGTGGAGTAGACTTTCAGATTTTGGATACTTGTTGAAAACAAAACCAAACCTCAAAATCTAAGCAGTAAGGACACTTCACCTAAATATTACTTGAAATGAGGATGATGGCTAAGGCAAAGAATTTACAAAAAAATAACAGCTCTGTAATTATAGCCTCTCTTTTGTATAACAAGTCCTGTCTAGATAATTCCGTGATTTCTGAAGAATGTGTTTTAGCTATCATTTGATTTTGGATTGGATTTAAATTATTTAGACTGATGTCTCATGGCAGAAGTTTTACAACACATGCATCTTACATGTTAAAGGACCTTGTATGTTGCTGGTTCTGATGCCTGAACAAATGTCTTAAACACTTTTACTAATTTAAAAGTGTGTCTCTCATGCCATCTTCTGAGGAGATGATTGGATTTTCAAATGCACGGCAGTGCACACACTTTCAAATATTTATTGTAAAACTCAGAATTATAGCCACCAGCAGCAGTTCTTTTTTGTTGAAAGCATATTTACAAACGATTTTTAAAAAGTATTCAATGAACTCTGAGTGAAGTGCTACATTTTAGAAACATTGCAGATATATGAGCCTGAAGGGCCGTGGCAAATTGGCCATGTCCTGCTTCACTTAGGTTTCAAATCAATTCTAGTTTCAGAAATATTCTTTATATGGTATCCTCATAGGTATTTATCTTATTCGCAGGCAAAATATGTAAAGGTTCCAAAACTTTTTTGTTAGTTTCTCTACATACACTCAATCTTGATAAAGTCTGGGTACTTAATAAGTGCCAGGAGGCTGTTATTTCAAATACGAGTTTCTGGTTTTCAGACATTAAGGAGACAGTGTTGGAAGCTGACATTGATTTTTAATGCTCATGTCTGGCAGGGAAATCATCCTGCCTGGAGACATGGAAGGACCAGTCCACTCAATACATTGAATAACTCTGGTCAGTCATCAGCTGATGACTTTTTGCTCTTCTGCCTCAGAGGGCATTTCTTTGTTCATTCCTCAGAGAATTTAGCTACTGCTGTGAAAGGATTTTGTGAAACAACACCCTGAAACCCCACAGGGATTCATGGCCTACCTGGATTCCTTTTACTCCAAACTCCAGTAGCCATCAGACACCATCTTCCATTCAGAGCTGGCAAGGAAATGATGGTGCCCACTGGTGCTGCTTTTTTCAATCCACTAATTCCCTACTGAGTATTTCACCTAAACCAGGCCTTCAGGCTTTACACACAATATTTACAATAAGAATTATGGAGAAACTAATTATTTGTGAATATCTTCCTTCTGTGGCATCATTGACCACTTCTGTAGCATCCTTCAAGAGAGGAAGCAAAGACTTCTCAGCAGCTTGGCATCTGAAGTTGGAATTGTGCTCCTCGAGGAGAACAGAATCACTGACAGCTTTCTTATTTTCTCACTAATCCATCAGAGCCCACTTCTTTCATCTGATAGTTTCATAGAATTGTGTAGGAATTTAGTTGGAAAAAATCTCTGAAGATCATCTGGTCCAAACACCTACTCAGAGCCTGGGCCATTCTGAACTTTTAGTCAGATTGTTTGACAAATTAAAATTTGAAAATCACCACAGAAGGAGATTTGATAACTTCTTTGGACAATCTGTTGCAGTGTTTGATTTTTTTTTTCTCTAATAGCATTGCAATTTCCTGTGTTGGAATGTCTGTGCATGGCTCTTGCAACGTGAATGTCAAAGAAAACCTGCCTGTTTATTTGGAATAAAGTTGTTTTGCCTCTTGACAAAGTGAGAAAATGTTAAGAATTACTTCTCCATTATTTTTTTACTGTGATAGTGATTTCAAATTTGAAGACAAGGGTGGGGAAAAACCCAGCACTGTGACCTCACAGCCACTTTGAGCTGATATCTGAACTTTCCAATATCCTACAAGTCCTCAGGTGTGTCTTCACTGCTAGAGAAGCAATATCTGTGTAGCAATGCAGGCCAGATGGTATTTCTCATCTGATTACAGCACATTGAGTCAGTTATATGTGAGTTTTTGTAATGCAAACTTTTGGCAAAGAATTTGCCACACCATAGGTACCTTTTTGAGTTCTTTTTTAAAATTCTGTTAATTTTATGCTTCATATAAATATGTCTGATGTGTGGTAAAAAAAGTTGGTTTTTCCATATCAGAGAGCGGGGACAGTCACCAGACATGACTCTAATTACAGACTCTAATGCAGCGCCATCAAATCAGATTCCTCTGAAAGCAGTTTTCTTTCAATCATCAACTTAAATATATATAATACATACAACCTCCTGGAAATTTAAAATAGTGTTCATTTCTCTCCAGTGATCAAAACAGTACTAATTGGCATCTTTTTAAAACACCAGTTTTGTTCTTCAGTTTTATCAGGGAATTTTTAGTTTTTCTTTCACAGCTTCCCAGATTCCCACATTTTCTCAGCAATGTTTTGCTTTCTAACACGGGGAGGCTGTTTTAACTTCTGGGAATGGTGATCCCTGTCTCTATTTGCCACTCTTAACATCTCATTCCACTGTCACATAGCTCTCTGTGTTAAATGTTTCACTTCACAAACTTCAGCAAGGAAAGAATTCAACCTTTTAAGTTGAAACTCAGTTGTACTTTTTTATTGAAACTGAGAAGCTAAAAACATTAACCACAGAGGGAAGTAGGATGACAGAATATCTTATGGAAATGTTTTAGGAAATTGTAGGCAAATAAGATTTATTTAGGCAATAAGTGTTGGTGTTGTACCTATGTTTTGCACCAGCATTCTATTTTAAATTTCAAAATAAAGTATAAAATTAATAAGCTAACTATGAAGAGAATAATTTTTTTTTTTAATCCATTACGTTTTCAAACCAAACACTTTCTTTCTTCAATGTCAGAAGAGTTGCTTTTGCAATTGCAGTGGAAAGGAGTAGATAGCAACGTTTATTTTTCCTTCAACTTTCCAAAATAAAATATACATATGCTCACCAGTTGCAGATGTTACAGGCAGAAACTGCACACAGCCTATCAGGCTACTTAATACAGAACATGGTTGCTGTTCACTTTTCTAATAATTTAGTCTCCTTATCTCCTCTTTGATTATAAATAGAGCATTAAATCACTTCCATTTTTGTGAGGATCACATCAGAATACTGACAGTAGTATTCTGTCTGGCTCCAAGGCTTTTGATACCTGATTTATCCAAAATTTACTCAATTCTTTGTTTAGAAACTCGTTACCAACCAAATTTTAGAGCCTTTTTGTCTCTGCTTGTGTCAATCTTCTTCCTCAAAGACATGAGTTATCCATTACTACTCCCAATGTCTCATATCCTTAGGAGATACGGGTTTTATGTTGCTCCAATACAAGGAACAATTATTTTTCCCTGTAGCTCTGTTCAATTTGTCATAGACTTCTCCACCACAGTGATGGCTTGGACCATTTTTGGTGTGTTCTGTACTTTCACAAGATTCCAAAAAAGGACATTATAAATCAAAGCTTTGCACAGAGTTTTTGTTATTTGTTGTGGCTTTTCTTTTTCTATTTTTAGCCAGTGTTTAAGGGTTGGGGTTTTTTTTAATTAGGTGCATCACTCTCCCCCCCCCCCCCCCCCTTTTTATTTTAATTTTATTTTTTATATATCCACACTTATTTTTCTAAAATAAGTAAATAGACAATATATTCCCAGGTATTAGGTGCCTATTTTTCTGACTTCATCTAGAAAAATCACCTGTTTCGTGGCTGGAAACACTTTCTGAAAAGCAGGTAAACCCTTTCTAGCAATGCCAGTCCCACCCTAAATTCCAAACAGAGCCTGCATCACCTTGTGGAAGATCTGAGTATGGGGAAGAAATGTGTGGTAATTCTCTTCGGGGGTTGCATTGGTTGTAAAAGCTGTTGTTAAATGAGTGAGACAGGATGAAGAATAGAACATGTGAGGATCTGGTTTTTCATTAAGAACCCTCATTTATACTAACAATTCGCTCTTGAGAGGTGCACAGTTTTTGTGTTATTTGATTATTCCAGAGGGTGCCTTTATTAGAAAGGGATTCTAACACATGACCTCCTGGAAAGCATGGCAATTATGTGATGATCATGATAATTAGGATTATCATCTTTAAGGTCCCTTCCAAACCAAACCATTCTGTGACTCTGCGTCTACATGAACTGATTTCACATTGGGAATTGCAGGAGTGTATTCATCCATCACAGCCCACCCAACTTCAGGGTTACCTAAGTGCCTTAAGAAAGTTGTCAGGTTTGTAAATAGATGTTATTTCTCATTTAGGATAGTCATTTATCACTGGTGGTCACTTTGGGCCAACCTGTGAATTGAACAAGTGTTTATTTCTGAAAGTAAATAGCGAACACGCAAAAAGAGCTTGGATGAGATGCCCTCATTCCCTGGGCAGGAACTCAGCTAAAAGACTTTTTCTTGCCCCTCATAATCTAATCACATTTCCACTACAGTGTCTCTTAGTTTGTTTTTCTGTAATATTTAATTTTTTATGAGTGACAGACTTTAAAGTTTTTTGAGTCGGTTTTCTAGGCACTTTGTATTACGATAACACAATATTTTATATCATAACTTACCCCCTGTCATTCTTTCACATTTTTTATCCTTGAAAATTTTACGGCTCTCTCCTCTTCTTGTGACCACCTTTTAAAACCCATTTTTGAGTTCATTTACCCGATGTCTTACATTATGTGGCCCCCTGCTGTCTTGTAACGCTGCAGGGTACGTGAGGTAATCACTACCAAGTGTGCAGTAGCAGTTAATAGCAATCAGGAGAGAATCGATGAGTGTATTTTCACTTTGAGGTGTCCAGCTTGTTTTCCTTTAGTTTGGTTTGTGAGGGAACTTACTCGAAACGTATATACATTTATCGATTCAGCCGCCAGGGCCGGGCGTGAGATGTTGAATAATCAAGCCTAAACAAAGGAAATCGCTTGAAGTGGCTAAGTGGAGAGTTAAGAAGGTCAAGCAGGCAGAAAACCAGTTCTAGGAGTTTCGTTGTAAGTGCAGGTGTCTTCTCTGCTTTTAATCAGAACCAGTATTTTGGTTTTCTGCCCTGCTCGTGTAAGGGCAGCCCTCAGCAGAGTAATTTGACTGATATTCCTGCTGGCCTGTGCTGCCCTGCAGCAATGAATGATCAGTTGTGTGGGACGCTGAGGGAAGTCATTTGCTCTTCTGTGCCTGCAGAGCTGTGTGTTAGCTAAGGATGGTACTCGGCCAAATATTAGCAGCTTCATTACCTCCTTACAGGGATTAACTTTATGCTACATTGCAAAGGTTTTACATTTTTCCTTTGTGTTTTAGAGTCGATGGTAAAATCAGAAAACTGTTAAACACAGTGATTCCTTCAAATTTTTTCAGCACAGAAGAACATCATTGCTGTTAGCACATCACTGTCCTCCTTTTTACCTTGTGAGGAAATAAAATTACCCTTTTCAAGTACATTTACTCCCTGCTTCAGCTTTACTGAATTAGATCACCATATTAAGTTAAGCAGTTCAACAATAACCCTTTATAAATAGGCCAACTTTAGGTTTATTTTTCTGCAGGCATGAAGAAGCGTTAAAAAGTACACTAGAGCTTCAACACCAATACCCTGTAGCTAATTAAAATTAATTACTGGTTTAACAGATAGTTATATGCATAAAATTGGCAAGAGCAATGAAAAATGGAATGTTAAACTCATAGTTTAGTACTAAATTGCGTCTAGGGGGTTAAAAAAGATACATCCATATAGATATTTGTCTTTATACACAGTGGGATACTAGGGAAATCAGAATGAGACAGAAAATGGATAGCCTGAAAGTCATTGTAACCAAATATGGTGGGTTTTAGTTTGTTGTTTTTGGTTTGTTTTCCATTAAATTCAGAAATCCAAAGGAAAAGAAAATATGTGGCGATGGGAGGAAGGGCTGAAGGTGGTCAAGATTCAGAGCCTTGAGGTGGCAGAGCCAGGAGCAGTATTAGCTCAGGCAGTGTTACTCACCACTATCTTCAAAGGAGCCTGAAGCTTGGTAAATGAGAAGGTAAAAGTAATGTCCTTTAAATCTGATTACAGCCCTGTTTTGCAGGTGTGGTAATTCCTGCAGGACACGGTTGTAATTCTGGCTTAGTGTAGTAAGGGTTTACAGAATCCCTGGTAGTCCTTGCAATGAGATTTTCATCTTTGTGCTCCATTTCTTGTTATATTCTTGTTATATTCTTGATAGTGGTCAGTGCACTTGTGAAAAACCTGTCACGCCTTACATTATACTCAAAAAAAGGACATAAGGACAGGGAGAAAACTTTCTACAAAAATGGGGATGATCTCCAGGTTTCTGGGATTTTAATGATATTTTCTTAACTTAGAATTTAGGTGTATTCTTGTATGTTGCTTTGGAATAGAAAGAATCTGGGACCTACATGGAATTTATAAATAATTGCTGGGTCTTCACTAAGAGGCTCACTAGAAGTTAAAGTGCTGGCAAACAAGCTTTGGAATGCTGCTGCTTGTCCTTCTGGGATTGCATTAGAATGTGTGCCTAAGTAATCTAACAAATGTCACTGTGCCACAGCTCCAAATGAAACTGAAGCCAAAACCACCCCCCCGAATGTTAAGGTTCAAAGCAAGATTACTGCTATGTCATTTTTATATTTTTGTATAAGATCAAATTTAACCACCAAATAGAGGAATTTTCTCTCTTCAATAGCCCTTCACTCTCCATCTCACTGCTCTTGAGTGCGCCAAGACTTCAGTTATGGAGAAATTCAGTCGTCTGCTTTCTGTGGAAATTATAATTTCTTTACTAACAGTGCCATATAATTGTAAACAAATGCTGGAAAACAATCTGCAGGGAAATAAACATCCACGAAAGACTACTGGCTTCCACCCAGTTGTGAATGAAATAATCCATTATCTCAGATCCCTGCAACCAACTTCTGTCTAAAAATGAATATTTAAACCTGCATCAGAGCACAGTAAGATTTTCTGTATAAAATTTCCCTCTTGGGATAGCAGTTGAGAGCACTGCTAGACTTTTAGCAAGTTAAGTGGCGCAGGAATGGCCTGTAACTAGGTAACTTCTTGGAAATAAGAGCCAGTTTGTTCAAGAGGAGTCAAGTTTGTTTTCCAGTAATACCTTAGCAAATGAGCTCTGTTGGTTGTAAACTAAACCTTAAATCACCACATTTAATACTTTCATTTTTTCTACCCTATTTTGAATCCTATTTCCCGGTATCCACCAATGCAGTGGCATCCATTGTTACATGTTTCATCTACACCACTTGTTGCACTCCATAAAATGTCTGTCTTGTGTCAGGATATAAACACAAATTTTACTTATTAGATATAGAAGAGTAAATATGTATTTTTTTGATCACAAAAAAAGCCCCAACTGAAAAATGCATTTTTTTTCTTGAGGTATCTGTTAGAATATTGTGCTGGTTTTGTTTTCATAGTAGGTGAAAAAAAAGTTTGGCTGTCAACTGGATAGACAATTTTATTATTATTTTAATCAGTGTTTCACATTAATCCAGCTTTTTTACCCCCACTTTTTAATATTGATAGTGATAAACCTCATAGGTTTTGAGTACAGAATTTTCACAGGCTTAGTTTGGACTGCAAGCTCTTTGTACTTGGCTTATTAGGCTGTTTTTAATACCTGGACCTAATCCGTAATTGCATTAGCCTTGTATTGTATTTTGTATTGCCCTTGACTTTATTCATAATTGACTTTTCTCCAGGAGACAGAATTACCTTGCAAGTACATGTAAGTCAGCACCAAATTTGACTCCATGAATATGGAAAGGAGCTGTGCTTAAAGAGAGTGTTAAATTGACCATGACAGTGGTTCTGGCTGAGCCTCTGTGGACATTGCCACGAGTGTTTCTGTGTTCAAAGAGAGAAGAAAGGCTTGTTCTTGATTACTTGAGAGAGGGGTAGGTGGAAAAAACAGAGCTGGATGTGGTGATGAGTGCAGAGAATCCTTACAGAATTTGTTTTGCCTTTCAGTGGGCAATTCAGAGAATAAAAAAGGAAGGAGATCCAGGATATCTGATGAAAGAAGTGGGTAGATAAAATGAATAATAAGTAAAATTGAGGTTTACCAAGGTTGCTAGCTGTCTGAGAGATGAATATTATTATTACTATCCTTTCTAGATGTGTATTCCATTTGGATCAAGGTGGTTCTAAACATGAACATAGACAGACATGCCCTGATGAGCAGGTAGAAGCCGGTCTTTTCTGAAGGCAAAAACTTCTTGACAGTATTTCCTTGTCATTTCCTTCCTCTCCAGTAATCCTTGAGAGATAAGAGGAGCTCTGTGTGCTTAAAGCAATTTACCTGGTGAAGGAGACCCTCCCCTCATGTGCTTGAAGTGTGCCTCATACAGAAATTTCAGTCTGGCATTTGAAGGGCACAGAGTTCTTGTATGATGCTTCTGAAAGGAGGGCTGCTCTGTTGTGATGTCAGGAACAGCAAATAGAATTACTCCTGAATATCGTAGGGCTCGGATGGAGAAATAGAGTTTTCATCTCTCTGCAGACTTTCAGATCAGCTTCTGACATCTTCAGATCCAACTAGGTGCTTCAGAGTGCCAAAATGGTGAGGAGGAAATGTGTGGCTGTTGTGAGTGGCACACTGTGAATTTTATTGTGTTTCAGTAGACTGGATCCTCCTCTTTAACTCCTTTGAGTTCCCATTTTTGTGACATTGTCTTGTCCCTTGTAATTCATCCCCTCTCTTTAATTATTCACCCTTTGTTAATATGTGTTTCTATGACCAGTAAGAGTGAGACAGGAGAATTGACTGGCACGGCACCTCTGAGGCACTTAAACCAGTGTACTGCCTCCAGACTGGCAACCTGTCATAATCCTAATGTTTCATGCCTGGAGAACATAATAGTGCTGTAAAAAACAACACCAAAGTTCATCTGTTGGCAGAAGCTCAGCTCTTTGCTAAGGCTGCTGTAAAGATCAAGAGGAAACCTCTTTGGGAAGATAGAATTGAGACAATAATATTAAATTTAAATTAAATTCATTGTTTGCTGGGAATAATGAGAAATCAGAACATAACAAAAAGCTTCTGGGGAAGGAAGGTTATACAAGAAACCTACAGAAAGTACAGATATTTCTCCCAGCCTTAGATTGGTAGGAGAGGTTTATATAAAATGAGATCTGCAAAGCATTATTGAGCTAGATGATACTGAGAGGCCCTCCATCTAAATACCATCATTGAAGAACAGTGTGTACCTTGGGAATATAATGCTATTGATTGCTAGATGCATATTTAATCATTGGCAAGAAATGCTGCAATGACCTTGGGAGATGAGCCTGCAGGAGTCACTTAATTTTTCTCAATATATGGACATCAGCAAGAGTTCCAGTCTGGAGGAAGCGTGAGGGTCTGAGCTGTAATTCAAACACAATTCCTCACTCCAGAAATTATCCTACAGGTTTACCCTACAGGGTACTGCAGAATAAGTTTTATTAGAGACTTTAAATAAGAAAACTTTGTGTGGACCCCTGGACGGATAAAACAGCCCAGTTTGGTTTGTGAGGTTTTGAGACATTACACAGATTTATCATGATGCCCTCCAAACATGCTCTATAGATCATTTAACTCTACCTGAGCTTTTTTGAGCAGTAATTTGACAATTCACAGGTCACAGCGAGGGTACCAAGGTGTTCAAATGTCAATAAATATCACTGATGCCCAAAGAAACAGTACTGAAGATCAGATATAATAGGCATATAAATGAGTGCTCCTCAGTTCTCAAACCCATTTTTACTGGTTTGGTTTGGTTTTGGTTCTTTTTTAATAAGATTAAGAGCAAATCATTCATCCTCAATGTTTATGTCTGTTCCTGTGTAGATTCTTGATGTAGCCCTTGATGTTTATATTTTTCCCACCTTTTCTTTAGGAATTTTCTGAGTTTGCAAGTCTTGCTCTCTTGGTTTTGTTGGAGACACAGGTACCCAGAGCCATCATAAAACTTGCCAGCTTTGTTTTGCCTTCATCCATTCAGATGTGCTGCTCTCATCATCTGCTCTGGGATGCTCTGCCACTCCTTTGCTAGTTCCAGGGAAGAAGGAGAGACATAATTAATTGTAAGAGTCAGCATCAACACAACTTATGGCAGTTGAAGTACAGTGCATGCAGGGAATTCTCAATTTTTATGTGTTTAAATAGCACTGCAGTCTCAAAAATATAAAGGCTCTTGGTATTTTAAAGACTTTCAAGTGCTTTTATGCCTATGAATAAAAGTACAATGGCTCTTACCACACCTGCACTGTCCAGATAGACTGGAGATAATAACTATTGCTGAAAAGTCTGTTTAAATTTGCAAACTCATTTGTGCCGTGTGCCATAATGGACATTAAGTGCTCTTTGGAGCAGGCAACCTCTGATTTTTCTCTTGACATTAAAAATGGAAGTCATTATTATTACAAATGATATGAAATGAGCAGATTTACATTGCACTAATGCAAGCTGGTTTGTGCATGGAAATAAAAATCCATCTAAGATGAGCTGGTAAGTGGGCTTGACCATATATTTAAAGTAATGCTTGATTAATTTTTTCTTAATTAGTCAGTGAGCAATGCTGTCACTATAGTACATTAAAACCTTACCAAACCTCACCACCCACTTGGACACTTACAGGGGTTTATTGAATTCTGTGAATTAACAAAGAAATGGACAGGCATGATAAACAGTCAAATTTACTGCACCACAACATTTCTTTACTACAAAAGTGACAATCTTAATGTACCTTTTTATATATAATATACACTGTCATTTTATTCTGTTGCTAATGAATCTTGGTAATTGATTGTCAAGATTATGAAGTCTTACTAAGAAGACCTCATTGTAGCATTTGCTGTGTCATCTGTGAGGACAAAAGAGACAGATCTAGAGACAGCTATTTGTGATAATGTTTGCATATTTTTAAGATGCAATTTAAGGGATTTACTGCACACTAATTCAGAGTTTGGTTACTGCCATGGTTTTGTATTAACAGAGTGATACAGATACATCAGGAATGGAATGTTCCTCTAGTTTTGAAGGAAGTGAATATATTGGAAAACGTTTGTAATGAGTAGAAAGGGAGGATGGATGTAACTTGGATCTGCATTGTGCTTGAGCAAAAAGTCAGGAAGCTTTTATTTAAAAACTGAGCACGACACCTTTCCACTAACCTAATCCAGGGATCCAGCACACATTGTTCTCACCCTAAAGCCTAAGTAAGGCTTTAAAAGGGTGAAGGTCAGTGCTCAGTCTCTGGTCAGGAATCACAGTAACCCTGCTTAGCACTAGGAGAAGGCACCGTATAAATACCATGGATATTTTAGTGCTGCCAATAGCCAAGCTGAAACGACTGCTGACTAATGCCATGGGAGCTGCTGTTTATCAGCTGGGGCAGCTAAGTCACTTAATTCTTCTCCCATTAGAAAGGATTTGCATGACCTTTTCTTTGAAAAATATTAATCCATGCAGTGTTTAGAAAAAGCCTTTGCCATTAGACAGAGGAAATCCATTCAGTTTGGGTAGGCACCTTTAAAAGTGCACATTTTCTGCTGTCTTCTGCAAAGCAGCAGATGATGCTGCATCTGCTGGAGTCAGAAGACAGCAAGGAGAGAAAGCAGCCACTGTCTCCTGCCTTGCCATTCACTGAAATCAATCCAGGAACCACAGCATTAATATAATTGTGCTAAAATAGAAATTTAGACTGTTCGAGTCTCCTTTGAAGGTAAAAAAACCCTGATGTGCAAAGAGCTGTTGTCATAAACATTGTTTAGATTGGAAAATGAAGGCCTGGAATGCTAACAAATAACACGCATCCAGGATTTTCAGGCTTCCAGGAACGGTGACTCCACCACTTTCCTGGGAAGCCTCTTTCAATACTTGACCACCCTTTCAGTGAAGAAATTTTTTCTACTATCCAGTCTAACTCCCCTACTGCAACTTGAGGATGTTTTCTCTTGTCCCAGCACTTGGGAGACGAGCCTGACCCCCACCTGGCTACAGCCTCCTGTCAGGGAGTTGTAGAGAGTGATAAGGTCTCCCCTGAGTCTCCTGTTCTCCAGATTAGACAACCCCAGCTCCCTGAGCTGCTCCTCATCTGACTCCCCACCCTCATCTCTGTTGCTTGGACAAGAAAAGAAGTTGAATGGAAGTGAGAATTTTGCCTTTAATAATTAGTCACTTTCAATAACAATAGGCTAATGTTGCAATTTTAATGAATTTAAAGGCCTGTGCAATTAAGAGTAGTAAATGCTCCATAAAGCATAAAAAGCCATTGGGTGGCAGAGTGTGCCATCCTTGCAGTGTGGTGCTGTGTGGGTGGGAATGTGGCTGTCAGGATGCAGCCAAATTCTTTAACCACAAAATTGGAAGGGATGTGGTGCTGTTCAAGCCTTGCTCACTGCAGCTGTGCAGAACTTTCCCAGCCTCTGCTTTTTCATGCAGAGAAGAGAAGCAGCAGAGGCAGATGGAAAAAGGAATGTATTTTTTTTCAGCCTCTAGAATCAAGGAAAAATATTTCAAAGACTGTATTCCCAAAAAGCCATGACACTTAAGAAAATATTTGATTACAGCTTCTCTCTGTCTTTTAATGTTATTTTCCCACCCTTCCCTCTTTAGAGGCAGTTCTGAAACAACAGATTCTGCCTCAGCAGCTTGGCTGCTGTTTGAAAGGTGAGTGAACCCCCTAATTAGGAGAACACAGTTTCTACTTGCTGCTCTTCAGCACGACCAGGGAAAGCCAGAAGTGTGCAGAGTGCAGGTGCCTGGTCACCCATGTGACCCGTGATGTGAAGTGTTATAATGAGGAGAGAGCTGGGTTGCAAGGCAGATGTTCTGGACCTTTTAATTATATCTCATGCATCAAGTTGTAGTTCTGTTGTCATGGAAACTGCTTTGCCTCTCTCTTCTGCATTGCTGCCACTATGAAGTCCCAGGCACTGCAAGGAGAAAACCCAGAGAAGGATCCAAACAATACATTATTAAATAGTTTTAAATTAATATTAATAGCATTGATTTGTCTGATTTGGCATTTACCTTTCTTCAGATGAGGTAACGAAATGGTTTTCCCTGTGATGAAAGAGCCTAAGCACTGCATTTTTAAAACAAAAGTATTGTTTTTCTAAGTTTTGTTCTCCATAGTTTTGAGAGTCTGTCACTTCTGACAGTTCTGAAGTTAAGATAATCTACTTATTTTTTGGAATGGGCTACCAAGGAATCACCCGGAGCTGTTTGAGAGTGCAAGTGCAGCATGCAGGTGCTCACAGCTAGAAAGTGAGGGGCTTTCCCTGTGCAGAAATCCTTTTGCTCACATTCATAAAACTGCTGGTTGTCTCCAGTTTTGGAGGTCTGTTTTGGATGCCTATTGCCAGTGCTAACATATTAAGCAAGGTGCCCTTTGAAGTTAGATTAACAGAAAGAAATTTCTAAACAAAGCCATTTCAGTTTTTAGTCAGAATTAAGAAGGAATCTTCAGACAGAGACTCTGAAGATCTGCTTGATATGAGCATGGACTGTGAAGACACCTCAGTGCCTCTGGCAGCTTCCAAAAATAAGGGTCTAATGCCTTCCTTTTTCTAAGGTTAAAGCATTTCATGCATCTATTATATAGAAAATGTAGTATGGATATAATCTGCCAGTTCGAATGCTGGAGTAGTACTGACAATTAGCAAAGGAATATCCAGCTGTTAGAAATTATTGCTGTCTTTTCTACCCCACACAAGTTCTGTGCCTGCTTGAAGAGAATAACATTCTTATGTTGTGGTATTCACATGCCAAGGCTGAGCACAAAAAAATGGATTATCATGTCCTTAAGAGGAGGAGGGCAAGTCTGGTGTAAGATCACCAGCATTGTGTTTCACTGGAATGAATTTTCAGAAGGGCTTTGAAGAGCAATGTAACAATACTTGCATTGAAATTTCCAGATATCATTGCATTTCTCCTCCATTATTGACATTTATCTTTTATCCTCCTTGTTCCTCTTTGTGGAATAACTAGTATGCAAAAGGAGCCATGCCAGACTCACTCAAATATATTAATAAAATGGGCTAAAATAGAATAGCCTTCCTAAATAACAGAGAAAAGGAGAAAGCTTTAAATTAATCTACAGAGTATAGAAACAGGACTGAGGAAAATGATGTCCTGCATCAGGCTTTGAAATGGAAGTTATGACACAAAACCCTTAAGTAGAAGCTTACTAAATCAAACTGTCATTAAACCTGGGAATGTTTTTAGGCTTAATATGACTCTAAGGCTTCTATTTCTTTATTCTCTCACAGAAAGGCTGAATTTATTTTGTTGGCTGTGTGTCTCTGGCCAGACCTGTTCTGTACCTGGGGCGTGGTTGCTGTAAAGAAGAATACGGAATAAGATAAGAATTCAGAAATAAGTTAAGAAGTCAGAAATAAGTAAATGCTTACTGCATTCCAGCCAGCAAGTACCTGACTTTCACAAGACTTCAAAAATAGGCTCAACAAGGGAATGACTGGGGGAATTTCAGCTCCCAGCTCAGCCATGGGTGCCACATAACCTTAGTGGTTTCAAAGTGTCATGGTTCAGCTGCTTATAAAGTCTTAATATCCTGGGAGGAAGAAAAATGGTATTTTTAAGCAGAGGCAGATTTTCAGAAAAGGCTAGGACTCCAAATTTAACAAAGATTATCCTCTGAAAAATCTTGTCGTTCCTAAGAGTTTCCTCCGGATTCATCGCCATAAACACTCCCTATGGTATTTACTATAGAGGGCTTTATTTCAAGCTCTAATGGAATCCATAACTTTTGCATTAAAAAAACCTTGGACTCTTCTCTTTAGTAGTGTGACAGAACCATAAATCAGATCTTGGAGGGGTTAAAATGTCTTTTGGCGGGAGGGCAAGAAGTTCTTTCTTTCAAACAATCATCTTGAGGTGGCTGCTGGTGCAATTGGAGCTCCTGCAGTTGTTTGGTTGGCAGTCATAAAGTCATGAGGAGCAGGGCAGGACAGCCAAACTTCATCTGTCAGGACTAAAAGTATCCAGAGGGGCTTTAAAGCTTTTACAAGCATGCAAATAACTTTTTTTTCACCAAGATCTAATTTGGACAATTTAAATCCTATACCAATAAATTATGACTGCCCATTTGTTTATGTCAGATTCAAAACCTGCTAATATTCATAGGTCCCCTAAAACAGTTTTCATTAAGAACTGGAACATTTAGTTTTCAGGTTTATAGATTTTTCAAATAAAATTGAAAGAGATTGTGAAGAAGTGTTGTAAATCACTTTTTGAAGTGAGTATTTTACCAGTTTTAGGTATGTTTTGGAGTAAATTGTTTAACCTCACTGGATCGTAGCCCGCCGTTGGCAAATTTGGATTGATGAGACTCCCCCACTTCAAGCATGCAGTAGTATTCCCATGTTTTCCATCTCTAAGAAGTCTTATGAGGAAAATTGCATTAAAAATCTTAAGTATAGTACAGCAGGGAGAGCTGTTACCTGTGTGCATATTGGAAATGTAGAGAAGTTCATCAAATAGGCATTTGAAAGACTAAATAACACACCTTACCTCTTTTTCTTTGGGGTGTAAGAGGCTGATTGACTGGACTTTTCTTAATTCGTATTCCTGCACAGAGTTTTGCTATAAACATACAAAAGGGATGCATAAAAAGAGCCAAAATTCAGTCAGAACAATCAAAAAAATCCAACGCTCAGGGCATATGCCTTGGATTGCCAGATTAGCAACAAAAATTTTCTTGTTTCCAGAATATCCTCTTTGGTTCCTGGAAGAGTTTTAAATATAGTGAAGAAGCAAAGTCAAGCTTTTTAGGATTGCTTACTGAGATCAGTTTCAAATTCAGTTCAGTTGCCAGCAGAACTGTCCTGGATAGCAGAAACAAACTGAATACTTCTCTCTTACCTCTATCTCTCATACTGAAAATATATAAAAGATCCATGTGATTGAAACCTTTCCTGATGGTGTGGGTGAGCGAGGACTCAAAATGAGATAAACCTGTGCCTGGACAGGTCTTTGCCAAGACTTGGATTTTGTCTCTTCTGACATGCATAAAATCCACAGGTAAAGCTTTTTTTAGAAGTCTTCAGATCTGTCCTCAGATCCACCTTAGCCCATCCCCATTAATCCCTCTGAATTTGGTTTGAGGAAAGCAAGTTTTGGCCCATAGAATTATTCCATGAGCTTTCCAGATCCGGAGGATTATAAAGTTCTTACTTCAGCCCTGGAGCTGTCTGAAATGAACCTCCTGGGTGTATTTCTGCCTGCCCAGCAGTGTCATAAAATTTTTAAAGCAAATTTCAAAATGTGCAGTGTACAGTGTAAAATATAAAAATGCCTGTAGAGAAACCTGTGGCCACCAGTTATTGTGGCTTATAAAAAGAGAATTAGCTGCTTTAGACTTTGTTGTTGTTGTTGTTTTCAACCCTTATTATTCATCACAGAAGCCTGAGTAGTCTCATGGTTCTCCTTCAATATTGCAAAGTAAGTTAATTTATTGCTCTGTGTGAGCCAGTTGCATATCCAAAAGCACACACGAGAGGAGTCACTTAAAGTACTTTTTTCTGTCATGGGAGAATGACTCATGCACTCTTATCTGTACCCACTGTCTTGCCAACATTTTTTGCTGAAAATCTTCCAGGGAAGAAAAAGATGAATATTTAAATACTTATGACGTTTTTAGTAAAGTGCTCATGATCACTGTGATAAATAATACAATCATTTGCAGCTTGTGTGCAGGAAAAAATAAAACCACCCATTTATTTTTATTCAGTATCCTGGGCACTTTACAGCACAAAAGGTACCCAAGATAGTGTGCTAATTTGATTTTCTTTTCCTTAAACATTTCTAGCCTTTTCGGGAAGGAACAAAGAGGTTTTGTCTCTCTGGATGGGCATCAGGCATGGATGTGAGATTGCTTATCAATTTCTGACTTTTCAAAAACATCTTCATCTCTCTGTTTCTCAGTTTCTTAACTGAAAAGGAATAAAAAAGTATCAATACTTTTTTTTAATTGTGGTTGGGGTTAGGGATATACTAGGGCTAGGAATACTACTATGATAGCTGCTAATGAGAAGTATAATGTTATGGATAAATATTGCTAATTTTTCCCCACTATTTCTATCTTGGGAGAATCGTCTTTCTTGCTGCTTAAAAACTGTCAATGAGCACAAGGATTTTGCTCGGTGTGTTTGTTGAAAAATATTTGCACATAGAGTAGGTGAAGAATCAGTGATCTAGGGAAAATTTGTGAACACTTCTTGGTGTGTTTGTTTAATGGATGCAGTCTGTTTTAGCTTCCTGCAGGCCAGGTTTGTGGCTTTGGCCCTGCAGCAATGACAAGTGGTGTAGTTAAACTGCTAGGACTCCCTGGGAAGAATTTTCTTTATTGTACTTGTTCTTTATAAAATCATAAGTGATTTAGGAAGGCAAATGTTGCTGATTTTCAATAGCAAAAAACAAATCCAGGGAAATCACGTGGGTAATTTTAGATATCTTGTTCCTGCTGTATAGTTTAAAAAGTAACCAATTTATTTTAACCTGTTATTAAAATATATCTGGCAATGCAGTTTCCTCCAGGGTAAGACATAATGGTCATCCCTGCCTCTTCCATAAAGGTCTGCCATAGTCAAGACACCTCTTTTTTGTGGTGATTTTATCTCTTGTCTGTAATATCTATGTTGTCTATATAAAGTATTGGATAATCCACCCTTTTGTGTAGTGCTTTGTGCATTGTAAGTCAAAGCTGGCCTTGCAGATGATATTATATATAAAGAAAAGTAAAAACGTACTGTGCCAGCAGTACCCAGTGAGAAAAGAAAGATTTCTATTCCCCCCTCTGAAATGGCATTTATAAGAGTTTCTCTCTTCAGCTGTCTCTCAGGCACAGAAGGCCAAAGTGGCCCCTGGCCTGAACTCACTTGAAATGCATCTGTGCAGGTGTGCTCTGAAACGCAATAGTTTGTCTGGAGGGAGTTTACTGGGAGATTATTTCCTGCTTTCATCGGGGACTGCACAAGCATCGAGCATCAATAAGAAAGCTCAAGCCTCATCTGCATCATCTGGCAGATCCTGTAGCAGCCCTCCAGGTGAGCCAGGCTCCTTCTGGAATGCTTTGTCCACCCCCAGGCTGCGTTGCCTGCACTACAGGACAAGGGTTGGGTGCTGGATGCTGGCAGGAGAGTCCTCAGTCCCTCAGAGCCTCTGCCCTCACTCTCTGCAATGCACTGGGCATGGAATGCCAATTGTTTTATTATCATGCATCCTGGATTTATGGAAACCAACCCAATACTCCTGTTGTTCTTACCCAGTTCTTGGAGAGTTTCGTGGAAGGACTTAGGGAGATGGATGACAGAGTAGTTTTGTTTGTTGGTTTAATGCCTCTCAACAAGTGGAAGAATATTTCAAGCTTACTGACATGGTAAAAGGGATGAAGGAAAAAAAAAATTAAATTCTTGAATTCATTAGGTTCTTCAAAATTATATTGAGGAAGACAGGCCTTGGTTTTTCTATTACTGAAAAGGGGTCATGGTAGCAAATATATCGAGCCCTTGTACGTGCCCTGCCATGTGAATTTAAATGTGACCTGGTTGCCTCCTCTCGATACTGTGGGCACAGTGTTGTTTTGCCTGGAGGAACATGCCAAGTACTCACACTTCCCTTATCACTGCTGCATTAATCTGTACATTTTGAGTACATTTACTCTTGTTTTATGCACTAATCCTTGGCATTTGGGTCTTCTCTCAGTCACCTCCAAATAACTTCATGATAACGCTGGTTTGGAGATTCATGTACCTGTTCGGGGAGGACAGGGATTCACTCCCTGTATGTACTTGATGTAGTATAGACACAGGTGTAAACACTTGACAGTGCTCTGTTTGTGTGCTTTTATCCCAGAATAATGCAAAGTATTTCTATAGAATTAGGGCAGCAAACCCTCCCACCCCACAGAGAGAGAGCACACGCACAGACACTGCTTTCAGCAGAGTAGATGACACCCTATAAAATTGCAGCCTGGTTTGCTTCCTGATAACTCCTGTAGCTACTCCATGTAGCCATTCCCCTATTTGCTCTGCATCATAATTTTCAGCGCAGGCTACCAGGCTTGCCTAGGAAGATTTATGGCCACCAATCTGGCTACACTTAGCCATTAAAGAGCGTGGTATGTGCAGAGTATCTGGGAAGGATAAATCAGACCACAACAAGGTTGATATAACATTGAGAGACTAAAGAGAATATTACCGACCAGAGGAAAAACCTAGAAGAAACAAGTAAATTGTTAAGACTTAATTTTGCAGTCAGGAAATATATGTTGACAGGTTCTGAGAGACAACTAATGCTAATTGTGGAATTAATTGTTTTATTGAGTTTTAACTGCTTTGTTTCCATCAATCCACTAATGTTTATAGTTAGTGTGGGAAGCTGTGTGCCATCCAGGTGTGGTCACAGTGCATTTTGGGGCTTTTTGGAAGCCCTGAATGAGGACAGAACCATTTCAGCACGCCCCAGGCACGAGGTGAATAAGGCTTCTTTGCACACCCACAGCTGGGACAAGGCAGTACCTGAAAGTTTAGGAGTTGTCTTTAGGATTTCCAGCCTGTCCCAATGGAGTTGTGTTGGTCCAGTGCTGAAATCTGTTACTTTTTTGAGTACTGATGCTCAGGAAGTGTCACTGATGGAGGCACCAATAAGATGAGACTCAAGAAAAGCCTGGCAGGGTTGAGAGATGGTTTAGGAGAGAATGATGTTGAGCAGATTTTTCTGGAGATGAGCAAGGAAGGAAGTGAGCCATTCTAAAATATTCAGCTGCTCATTGCTGGGAGGAGGCAAATATCACAGCACTTAAGAAACCAGGTTACGGGTATTCTGATTCTTGTAAATATCAAAGAAAGCTACAGGAAGATAATAAAAATTGAGAAGATAATAGATCTAAGGCCGTCTAGGGCTGCATCTATACTATCAAAAAACACCAGATATTATATACTACACAAATATTCATTAAATATTTTTATTTTGAGATTCAGCCTCATAGAGTAAAATTTTTTGTGATAACTTTTTAAACTCTTCCACTGAAAACCGTCTGGATGGTTTGTAGGTTTATTTACATCTAGGTTAAAATTTGACAGCCACAGTTCTGTGGGCTTGTCGCATCCTGTGTTCCTACAAATTGAATTCAGTATGCAGAGCTTAGCAGGGCCCTATGACTTTGAGATATTTTTATCCTCATAGTGTAACTGGGAGGACAAAACCATGTGTGCTTCAGGCAGAAACTTATGTGTAAGAGCTGCTATCTCCCCATTACTTGTAATACATTTTAAAATGAATTGTTTTATCCTCTGAACTACTTCTTGGAAGGCAGCTGTGAGTGAACAAGACATTTTAAATGGAAAATGTATTTCCTGCTCCTTTCAGCCTGTGATTTCCCTCTTCCTTTCTACGCTGCCTCTGCATTGCTGCTGTGGGCAGACTAAGCCTCCCTCTCTGTGCTCTCCCACACATCTGCTATTATTTGTTATCCCTATTTTTACTGACTATCCCAGCACCTGCTGAATTCTAGCAGTCTTCTTACTGAACCTGAGAGATTCGGTTAATTTCTGTACAAAAGAGGAGGTGGAACCAGTGGTTGAATGCAGCCATCAGCCTGGCATGGTTCCCACCAGCTCCAGGGGCATATTTTCTGTTGTGCTAGCCTGGGGCTTCCTCAACTTTTTCACTAAAAGATTTTCTGACTTGTAGAAAAGACAGAAGGTCCCTGTTCAGCGCTGCCTATATATTCTCAGATTTTAATACTGGAGAACTTTCAGTTGCAGAACAGGAGGGATTTCTGTGGTAGAAGAAAAAAGGCTATGAAAGGCAGTTGCAAGACTGCAGAAATTACATATTTTTCTTCTTGCTGAGCAGCAGCAGAAATAATCTATTGTTGCCCCATGCTGAATGGCAGCAGATGCTGGGGCTTTACAATACATCAGGTACTTAGTTGAAAGGAAATAAGTTGCACAGACTTTGAAATATTTTCTGCTGGTCTGTTGCTATTCATAAATTGTAAACAACCATGCTTGCCTTTGTCAGAGAGGATAAAACAAACAATATGGTATGCAGGCAGCTTTGCCAGAAGAAAATCCTGCTCAGATTTCATTGTATAAGGAAATATGCTTCCTAGAAAAAAGTACTATATTCTGTTATTTTCAGTCCTGTCTGGTCCAAGTCCCAGTCAACACCAGTAAAACCACGTGCCCAGTGCTGGGCAGCCAAAATAAAATAAAATCAACAAATAATACATCTACTGAAAATGCAATTTCAGAATTGCCAGAATTGACTATCAGGTCAGGCGAGATTTACTGAAAAGTTTAAAATTTTGGGTGGAATGAAAATGAAGCATTCTACAGAGTAAAAAATGCCTGCAAAATTTAGCAAAATGATCAGATTCACCAAAATCTTTTACAGGCAGTATTTCCAGCATTTCTGAAGTCTTAAAATTAGTGCACAAGGAAACAGGCACTATTAAATGTGGGCGTGCTCTTGCTTCTCATTTTTTTACTCTGTGTAAATTTTAGAACTGTTAAGTCTTCATTTTCATCTGGTGGTAATTTTTTTTCCGCTTAAACTATACAAGTATGCCTTGAGCTACTGTAACTTTGTGGCAGACATTTTAAAGCAGAATTTGAATGAAAATCTTCTATGCATTCCTGGACTACATCCTCATTACTTGAGTTTTTTTTGTTTTGTACCAAAAGGCTCCAAAATGTTTTCACTGATGTAGGAGAATAATTAACAGGTAACTGATATTAGTGAAAAGAGGAAAATAAAGGCCATTACGTCACAGGCAGTGTTAATGTTCCCAGACACATTCCAGTTATAAAAGTCAACCCTCTGTTATTTATCATCCTGTTTAAAACTGAAAAAATTCAAGCTCGCAGACAAGTGCAATAAAGGCTTGGAATGATGACTCCACGTTTTAATAAAGTTCAACTTGCAAAGCTAAAATTGTTTTCCAGTCTAAGGAAAAACATGATTTATACAGGAAAAAAGTGAAATTGATTAAAAAAATAATTTGTAACTATCTTGAGGTGGAAGTTTATGAATACACAAAGGGGGACATGATGAATCAGGGTGGAATGACATTTTTAACAGCTGCTTTTCCCTCTTTTGCAGAAGACATTCATATAATGTTTCATCCTTGTCAACCCTACTTCCTTCCAAATATGCTTTACTAATATTAGCACTTTCAAATTGTATTCATAGAGTTCCTCTAGGTGGCCTATTAAAAAAAAAAAATTGTAGCTTTGCTGTTATTCCAGTTTTACTGTTATATTCATTGCCATCATTCTCTGATGATATTTGAATAATGGTCTGTGTTACAAGAACCCACCAGCTTCGCAGAAAAAGGTTTCTCACCCAGGGATGGGACATAGCTGCTTCCACAGCAAGCATTTGGTTACTCATTGGATGGATCCTGATCCATTACTGCCAGCATTGGAAAATAAACATTTTCGTGTCCCACCTGTGGGAAGAGTTTTGCTGGGAATAACTTCTCCCTCAATGCAATGTGCAGTCTGGATGAGATTCTGCATTGGGCTTTCAAACAGAGAATTCTAAGATGGTTCAATCAACTTAAAAAGAACACTTTCCTATTTCTGGTTATATTAAAATGCAGGGAAATAGTGTGTCAGAGGGCATTGCTTTAGTTCCAGGCCCGGGCCTGACCAAATTTCCCTGGAGAGTGCAGGCTACCAAAGCTGCTGGTGGCAGTTATCCAGCAGAATATTGAAATTACATCTACCTGAGAGAGAGTTTCAGACTAAAGAAGCAGCTGGACCTGACTGGGCTGGGGAAGGGGATAAAAAGGCAATTTTTTTGTCTTCTGTAGCAGATGTGACAAATGAGTGAGGCTCCATCCTACAGGCCATTTTCACTCGATCTTTTCTCCTCTGCTATGTATCTCCCTCCTAACATTATCATCATTTATTATACCTTTAAGACTCATCTCACCTGCACAAAGCTTTTGGATCATGAACCTTCCATCCATAATTGATTCCTCAATGGGCCATCTGTGACTTCTCCCTTGATAAGACAGCTAAGAATTCAGAATTTGATTCCTTTCATTTTTATGCATGCCACCTTTTAGGAGAATTTCTGACAATTTCTGTTTATTGAGCTCTGTGGTGCCTGTACTAATTTTATAGCTGTATGGGGTGATTTTACTGGGGAATCAAGGGCAGATAGAGATTTTCTTCTGCCTTAGCTTGTGCATTAGACTAAAACTTGCAGATACTGTTTGTTGTTAGACAAGTACTTAGAAGAAGTGGCAGAGACCAGGATACTGTGAACTAAATGCAGACATATGAAAAGCAAATTGCTCCAGTAATTTTAGACTTCAGACTTTTGGAATTGACCACTAGCTAAGGACAGGCAGTAGGTAATACATGACTTTTTCTGCCATGGCCCTCCCTAGTGTGGGACGTGGCAGACATGCAGTGTGTGACCTTCCTTAGATGATCATTTTAACAGTATGTACCATTAGGATGTATTTAATCACTTTTACTTGGAATTAATTAAGAAGCTCAGCATTTCACTGCATTGTCATTAATACCTAGAAATTTTGCATGAGTTTACTGAATAATGTATCAAGTCCAATTTCATACACAGGGGAGGAAAGGTTATTTTTTGTGTTGGCTTAGCCACCAGATCTGTAGCCAGCAGCTGTCTGATTTAATACACCTATCACTTTACAGAAGATAAAGAATATCGATAAGGGACAATGATAAGTTCAGAAAACATGCAAAATGAGCAACAGGTGTAGCTGGGAAGAATTTCAATCTTGTAAGTACCCCCAGAAGAGGGGGAAAAAAGAAAATATTCTGTTTAAAATTCTTTGTTATAAACTGTTGAAAGGTTTCTGCCCCTACTGATGAATACAATTTCCACACTATGGCAGTGCAAAACTATATTGGTAAAATTGTCTTTCCACAAAACCAAATCTGCAATGGGTTTAGTTTTTGGAGAAAGGAGACTCAAAGTGCAAGCTGACTTTGTGAAAAGTCCTCTGCTGGGTGTACTCCACCCCTTTTTCTAAAAACAAAAAGTCCACGCCAAAATGTATCTAATCCACTTTGCATTAAAACATAGACTTCCTCACTCTCACACGCAAGTGGCAGTTCTGTCTTGCTTCTCAGAGAGTATTTACCATGGCAAAATCTCCTGTTATTCCATATATATCCTGTTATAAAAAGACTTCATTATTATATTTCCCAATCATGCTACCAGTGCATCACAAAATAGTATCATAATTAAAAACTAAACTGGTGTCAGCAGCATAAAAATTAATGAAGAACACACTGACGCAGAATACCTTTATTTTGTGTTTATTACCTTACTAATTTATAAAACCATTAAAATGGTTAGAGCTGTCTTTCTTAATATGTGAGCTCACAAGGTGATTCTGTACCAACAACAGGAAATGCAAATAAATATCCAAAATTTAATAACTAGAATGAAGAAACCAGCTTTTAAAAACTGGGATGATTTATCTCCCCAGTCTTAAATAAATAATTAAAGAGAAAACCTGACTATTTTTACTTTTGTGTTTAATTTCAGTTAATTGTTGCAAAAATTAAATTGAACAAATTTAATTGAACAAAGTGTAAGGAGAAATGGATAATTACTCAAAGGCAATTAAAGATTCTGAAGGCTCTGTAGTGATTATGATTATTTTCTTTGGAAAACAAAAGTGCCATTTATCTCTAATATATGCTATCTAATTAAGTCCATATGCAATAATCATTCTCTTACCATCCCCTTCCACTGGGAACTGTTTTTTAAAATATCTGGCAAGAGAGGATGTAATTGTGTGCAGTGGGATACTCCTGTACATAAAGAATGTCTTAGGTTTTGTCCAGTTTGGCTTCAATGTGCTTCCTAGGCTGATTTTACTTGGTGACTTTGGACATGTCCTGCTTCATGTTGGACACAGGGCACAGTCACTTTTCTGGCTCTTGTGTGTGCCACCCTATTCCTCTCTGAATGCTCCGTAATTTACCATATCTTTCTCTTTTTGTAGAGCTTTGTTGCTGCCCTCATGGTTCTATATGTTGGGCTCTGTGCAGTCTTGCGTGAGAGGAGATGGAAAAAATTGTGGTGCAGCCCCAGAAACCTTCATTCTTGAGCTTCTTCTGCAGCCAGAAAAGCAAAGGGGCAAGAGAAGCTGGAGGGAATGAAGAAAATTGCCCTTCAAAACAGGCCTTGAATTTTGAGCCGATAGGAACTTGACATTGTCTTTTCCCTTTTCTCTGGGTATTTCCAGCCCAGCCCTTTCCTGGCTTGTCGAAAGAGCTCTCTTGTGTGCAAAATTAAGCAGAGCTTGAATTTTGGAGGGCATCACTATGGGATGTGCTCTGAGGCCAGTGGAAATCTGTCCTCAGAGTGAAATCGTGGTACCAGCACACTTTGGCTGCACTGAGCCATTTTATCAGTCCTTGAACCCTTAATTACATGGGAAGGGGCAGCTGCAGCTGGTGCAGCTTTTGGTGTGGGGGAGCAGAGGCTGTGGGGTTCCCCACAGAGTGGGGAGTGGGGTTCACACTGAGACCTGGAAACAGGGGGTGGAGGCAAAGGATGGGCATTTCATGGCTTATTGAGCTTTTATTTTCCGGACAACAAGTGTGAAACCATAAAACACAGGCGTAAAGGTGACTGGACACAAGTTAAGGCTGCGTTTCACGATCTATTCTTAATGTTGGCCATATTTTATATATTTATTGCTCTTCATGTCTATTTTCCTGAATTGGGACTTTCTGCTTGTATAGTTCTGAAGTGTCAGACGTGGCCAGATAGAAGCTCTACTAATAAAGGACAGAGCATTTTTTTCTCTATGAAATGTACAGTAACATGAATGTTTAATGGCTAAAAACAAGAGATTTATCATCCTGAGTGTCTAAGCCACTACTGAAATAAAATGCAAGCCTGCACTATTTGTGCACCCTATGCTAATATCCTGAACCAGTTCCTAAATGGATATATGCTGTTTTATTTACATATCTCCTAAATACTGTTAAACCTCTATAAAATAATTCCTTAATACTACTGATGCTTGTACAATTAACCAGATTTCTGCATTTAGCCACAATGGTGTACCATGCAAATAGAATTTGATATATAGAAAATTGTTTTGAAACAAAAACCAGCTACCTAAGGCAGTTAAATATAAATACAAAAGAGTCGGGTTTATTCTCATTTCTTTAGGATCTTAACATATTGTCCTCAAAATGCACCTACATTTAACTCATTGCCTGTTGTTTCACAAACAAGTTCAGAGTTTTAAAATTATTTCTTGATATGGATGCCAATCCTTTGCAATTTAGGCACCTATAATTAAACAGATAAACCAATATTTGAGCTCCTAAACAAAAAGAAACTCAACCTCATAATGTTGCAGAGAGTCAGTGGCTCCCTTCAGAGTCTGCTGGTCTCAGCAACTCTTGGTGATCATGGTCTCCTTGCTTGAATGCCTCAAGTCAGGCACTTTATATACTCCTTTAGAAATATGAAATGATGATTTGCCACAATGAAATTCTCAGTGCAGTTGGATTAATCAAGGACTAAATAGATTACTACTGTGAAAGGAAATTGCATTTTTTTTAAACATCTGGAAATTTTAGTTAGCTTTCTCAAAGACTCTTTTTTTAATCAGCTTGAATATTCTTATCAGCACTATGTAAGGAAAAATAATGGCTCTCTCTATTTTGATCTCTAGATTCAGGTCGGTCTTGTCTCAGCCAGTACTTTGTGGGAGCAAATATCTGTTTGAACGGCATGCATTGTACAAATCACTGCATTTTAATAATGAGTTCAAATGGAATCTGAGAAACAATCTGCCATTCATAAATGAAGGTGGAGGAAGAATCAGAAACAGTATAGATCTTGCCTTGAAATTATAATGGTGCTAATTTTTGTCATTTCATCCTCAGTTGATCCTTGCCTTGATTAACCCCATACATGATGCACAAAAGGCAATGAAAGATGCATATTCTTATGAGTGAGCTCCCATTATCCATCACATAGGCACAAGGAAATAGATTTCACCATTGCTTGGGCCAGTTAAGTATAACCTAAATAAATTTTGCTACCCACCAGGGGAGCTAGTGGGGTTCCTCTGGGAAAGAGACAACTTCCTGAGACCTTTATTATATCTGCTGGCTTGATTTTTGGGTTGAAACACTGCATCTTTGCACTGCAATATCAATAAGGCAAGGTGGGAAAATATTCCTGGTCTTATAGCATTCTTCATGTGGCCATGAGCTGTATATGCCACAGAGACTGCAGGCCACAGAGAGAAAAGAGTTCCTGGAACACTGGCCATGCTCTTCGGGGATCCCTAAGATCAAATGTGGGGCTGGTTTGGGCAAAAAATAGCAGAAAATGCAGCTGTAGGTGCTGTGGTGTCACACACACTCCTCATGACCCACGGGTCGGCCCCTTCTGTGCAAGGAAGTAGAAAGGCAGCTCTTCACATTTATCCAGAGGTACCACTTTGAAGTCCTCAAAGGCCATGTGAAGTGGGAAAGAATGCTGCTGCTTTACTGCAATCAGAAGGAACATGAAATAATCTTTGTAATTAGTCAAAGGACAGGCTGCATATTTTACAACTTCTTTTCCAAGACATAAATTATATTTCAAGCTGTGCAGGTGCAGTACTATTCAGGTCGCATGTGGAGCTTAATACATATTTTCCAGAGAAAGGGTGATTGTGTAAAATTTTTACATCAGTGATGATGAACGTTTGTCAGTGTTTTATTATACAGTAAATGCAATTTTTCTCTAATTACTTATAGGGTTCATGCCCTCAAGTTTATTGGAATAGTTTCTAAGACAGCGAGCAAGAACCTGATACTGTGAACTGTGAAGATACAAACAAAATATTGGCAGTGATCCTGTCAGACACACAGTTGGAGTGTATGCTCTTAAAACTAAGCTGGACAGCCTTTGTCTAGTTTGAAAGGCACTGCTGCACACAATGGGATCCATTTCTCTTCTGAGAGCCCTTAGATGAAGGTACAATGTGCTACCACCTTTAGGCTATTCTGGTCTGTTCTATTCAGTGAAGGCACTGGTCTATCTCACCTGATTCAATCTCAAAGCAATGAAAGGAAGACCAGTCTTGCAAAACTTTGGTGAAGTCATGCTGAAAAATAGCATCTTTCTGTTCGCTGGTTATTCGCTATCCTCGATTCCATATTAAATTCATGTCAAAACCCCTTCTTTCCAACAATCAGTACTTCAACCTCAAAGTCACCTTTGAAAACCAAACTGCTTCTTTCTGTTCCATAAATTATGGCAAACTGCCTGAAGAGTGTTTATTGTTAGCTGCTTGTTTTGGGGGGCTGATAGAAAAGTTTGGGTCACTGGCTGCAGCTGTTTGCTTATCCAGTCAAAAATGCAAGTAAAATGTACAGAATTGAACAGTCCCTTCACAGGTAGAGGCAGATGGGCTTCCATTTGCTTCTCCCACTGCCTTGGAACAAAGCAGAGGAAAAGGAATTCTGAGAGCTACAGACCTGCATGAGAGAGGGTCAGTGGTTCTCCTCCAGGACTGGCATGGCACAAAGTTGGCTTTAGATGCAGGAATTACTTGAAACTTTGTTTAGCTGCTCTAACAGTGCTGGAGCTGCCTCCAAACTGGACTTTACAAATGTGCTCGGGTGCTTTTCTGGCTGATAGGAAGGTAATTACGTTCTTAAACATCTGCTGAATTTTGGGTTATGAGGGTGTTCTCTCTCTGTGCAATATGACTGATGACAGGCAAAAAGGCAGAAACGTTGTTTTGCAAGGAAGGAGTGGCCAGGAATCATTAAATATTTCGTGTTCAGTCTGTTCAGCTCCTTTACCTGAGCTGAGTGCAAGACCTGTAACAGTGGAAGGAGTTGTCTGAACTGAGTCAGTTCATTCCTGAGGGCTACTGAGGAGATGCAACCATTTAGATAAAGGGGCCGGAATGAGGAAAGATGAAGGCAGCATTAAAAGGCTGAAAAGCGATAAAATCTTCCATTGTTTAATCAAGGACTTTTCTTTGTACTTAATAAGTACATTTTCACATTAAAATTCAGTTGAGAAATGTTATCTTTCATCTGATCACATGTATATAGGTGTTGGAGATTTTTTTATCTTGCAGGTGATGCAAACAAAATGAGTTTTCAAAATCTACAGTAGCTCTAATTTTCCTCTTTTTAAAAAAATTGTTCTTCGAAAAGTATTTTTTGCCTTCCTTTTCCTCTGTTAAGATTTTCCAGAAATATTTGAGTAACTTATCCATGCGTGCAGTCAAACCAGACATTTACAAAATGTTGTTGCCTGCAATATACTCTAATAATCACATTTACTCTTCACTATTTTAAACATGCAATTCATTACATGATCATAATTTTTCAGAGATGTATGTGTGTGTATGTGTAATGTATCAGCTCAGATTACATGATTTTATTATTCTCCTAGCAGCCAGCAGCCCACCAAGTGTGACATTAGCCCACATTCAACGTTATCAGTGGCAGAGAAAAAGCTGGTGCTGGCATTTTTAAGAAGATACCATGACTCTCATATTCTGGTGCTGGCAGCACAGAAAATCTATTACTTATTTTCTACTGCTCCTCTATTGACTAAAGGGTAATTAATTACCACGGTGAAAAAAAAGGGTGTGGGGATTTTTTTTCAGTTATTCAAACCCAGACTTCAATAAGGAACACAGGTTGGTTTTTCCCCTAAACCTCTTAATTCTGCATATGCTGCAATGCTGGATATGTCTTGCCCTGAAACTCGCATGAATTGAAAAGAAAGGTAGAAATCCCTCTAAACTCCATTTTCTTAATTAATGATCTTGCAAATAAACAGGTTCTGACTACTGAGTGCCCATGCAGTAGAGATTTTCTGCATTCAGAGAGGAGAATGACCCACCAGGTGTCTTTTCTACCTCTTGTACATTTTACTGCTCTGACTTTTCCTTCTATCACAGCTTGGTTAAGCTTTAAAGAGTTTAATATCTCAAACACTGTCTCAAGTTACCATCAGAAACCAGAAAAAAAAATGACACTAAGCTGCTCTGGTGCTTGGGATTTAATCTTCTCTGCTTGGAATCCTGAGCCGAATGACTATGAAACCATATTTTTATAAAGGAAGGGAAGAAAATTGTGCAGGGGAAATAAGCAGTAAAAATTGTTCTAAATATTAATTAAAACAATGTTACAGGGCTTCCTTTCATGGGACCAGCTATTATTTGTCAGAATTCTGCAAAAACTTAGAGATCAAAGATTTTTAAGCCTTGCCCCCCAAACTTTTAAGCCTTTTTTAGTCCTTTAGTCCTTTCCATTTCTCTCCCTCTTCTCTGTGAGGGAAAGGACAGTATTTTGGCCTTTTTCTTTGAGTTTCTTGCCCAAAGTAGAATGTGAATGGAGGCTTTTCTTTAGTTTAGTCCTTGAGCAAGAGGTTGATATTAGGACTTGGGCATGGATGGATTTGTGGGCATTTTGTGGGCCCTCTTTTACTGCTTCCAAGCCTTTCTCACAAAATTATACTTAGAAAAGCATTGTTTATTTTCATCTCTTTCACTTTGATGAAACCCCTGCTGCTATTATCTCTGTGCAGGAAAAGGTGTTTCCCAGTCCTGTGCTGTTTAACATCAGAAAGACAGAGAGCTGAATTAAAAGGAGGTGACTTTTGAGAGGCGAGGCAAAGAGTGCACAGTTGATGCTACTCCATTATCCTTACATTTGGCTCACAAAGTACAAATCCATCCATCCCACCTTCCTGGATTAAATGCTGAAACATGGTTAATTGTGCTCAATGTTAAATGTTTGGCACATTGGAAATACAATTCTTTTTCACTGCAGAACACACACAGTTGTGTTGCCTTACTGGGGTGTCCAGCCCAGGAAAATGGAAGGTTTGTGGTCACAATTCACAAAGTAAAGGCACAAAGTTAGCATGTGGAATCCAACCCTTCTTTTGGAAAGCAGGAAGCCAGTTATAAAACAAAGTTAATTTCCTCACTTTCCAGTGTTGAAATTTTTATTAAGTGTCATTTGACCTTTACATTTCATACAGCAGAGATTCCCTTTAGTTTGACCGGAACCATATATTAAAGACCTTGCTCTTAAGGTATTGATAGATACATAAAATCAAAGGCCACATTTTTCTCCTGGGAATGTCATCTACAGTGGATCTCCTGCTAAAGTATTTGTTTGGCATTTCATAGATTTTAAGGGCAGGCAGGAGCACGCTGATTATTAAGTCTGACTTCCTGCATTAGCTACACTAAGTACCTCATCCAATTAATTTATGCTGCAAGACCACAGCTTGCATTTAAAGCTACAGACAGAGAATTTTAAATGACACTGAGCTTGATTAAGACTCTTTATGTTACAGAAAATCCACTGAGTCAGTAGGTTTGTCTAGATGTGCATAATCACACTTGGTATTAAAATGTGCAAAGCATTATGAGTCTCCTTTGTTTGTTTTTTTTTTTTCCTTTCTTTTTCTTTCCTAGATTAAGACTCTGAATTCATGGGCACATTAAAACATACTTACTGGCTTTAAAGTTCAGCACTAGTTTACTTGCAGTTTTAAAAATTCATGATGGTTGTTTCGGAGGCTATTATCTGGCAGTTAGACACAAATTGAAGTAAACTTAATTTTCCCCAAGCAAGGAAGTGAACTTTCACATTTCTCAGATGTAAAAAAATTACACACAGCGTGGACACATCTGTAAGAGATATCCTGCTTTTCCTTCCTTTCATTTTTTCTGGGAAAGTTTTCACTTTCCCACTCATTCTAATCTGGTCGATGCTTTTTTTTTCTTATTTTTCCAGATTTGGAGATGGGTGGTCAAAAAACCTCAAAGTTTCTTCAATCAGTTTAGTGTAAACTGGAGGAGAAAGAACAACTATAGAGTTATTTTGCAAAATACTTGTCTTGGTCATACCTGACAAATACACAGAGGGGTTTTGCACTGAAAAAATAGGAAATTTTTGTGTGTAAGTTGATTCCGTGGGTCTGATGCAGTTGCAGATTGGGTGGGTATCACATGAGGGAATTTTCTGTTACAGTACGTGACCTCTCCCACCTCTAAACAATCCCTTCTAGGCATTTTGCTTGTCTGCCTACAGGAGAAAAATCCCCAGGAATATCCCTCTACAAAAGCAGAAGTACTGATACAGTGAAATATTAAAAAAAAAAACCCACAACATAATGCAAAGGTAGAACATAGCAGTGAAAAAAATGAAATTTGGAAATCATCATCCAGGATATCAGAACTATGGGTAAGGGCGCAGGTCTCCTAATACCCTGATTTAAGAGCCCGAGCACAAGGTCAGCTCGGTCCCGTTGAAAGAAAGTTGATCCTTTGGTTTCATCTAGGCTTTAGTCAGGCAAAATTGTATCACTAGCTTTTTGTTTAAGGGTTTTATTTGTTGCTACCAACATCCCTTTATTGCAGTAGGATTTAAAATAATATTTAAAATTCAAGTAAAATATCAGGAGACTGCATTCTTACTGGAAGACATTAATCCAGCAGTTTGTGCATTGTTCTAAAGAAGTGGTGGAGATAACCTATGAGAACCAGAGTTTCTTACTCCTCACTGATGGTAATATTTTCAGTTAGTCTAATACTGGCAAAATTAAGTAAATCAATGCTTTTCCCCTGAGTTATTAATCTGGATAACCTGGCGACATAAACACTGAGACAATCAGAATTCTTTCTGATGTGTTCACCCTCTGGTGGAATCTGTCAGTATTTTAGCCATAGCAAGAATGTTTTTATAGTATTTGACATCTTTTCATACCAAACATCCTCATTCTGTATCTTACATTGGTAATGAACCTTATTTTATTTCTCTTTATGCTTAAGAGAGATTTCTTTGGTGCTTGTGAAAGGCTGCAGTTGGTTACAAGGCAGTAAATAATTAGGAACAGGAGCCACCAAGCATCTGAGATTTCTGTTCCTGGCTTGGATAAAGCATATACATGTAGGCATGGCACAATAATCAAGATGGCATAAATTCAGGTAAATTATATATATCTGGTGACTGAGATCTTTGATCTTGGTTGATCTACTTTCACTTCCATTGTATCCAAGAGCTGTAAAATGCTTCTCACCCTGAAATTTAATCTTGGCCTGAAAACCTTGTTGAGGAAACTCTTCTGTTGCCTCTGTTGTCAGGAAATTTGTCTTCATTTATAGGCCAATTTTACCCCTTAAGTTCTGGCAGTGGATCTATTTTTTAGAAAAAACTCCAAAGTCCAGAATTTCACCTTTTAGAACCAAGGCAAATGTAAGATGATAATTATCTCTGATTCTTCCGAGTTCTCAACTGCATGTGATTCTGAATAATCTTGTTTGTTGTACCTCTACCTGCAAAAGCAGGTACCCAAACAATAGAAACAAACATTTATAAAATGCTAATTGGGGGGATTCATATTTGGCACTAATTGAATGAGAAAGCTCATTCATGTTCCCTCTAATATGAATGTTCAGGGTTTAATTGGCGAGTTTCACCACAAAGATGATTTAGTGGGTTAAAAGCCACAAAGCCACGTTGGACTAGAGACACAGTTTCAAAATCTCACTGAAATCCCTGAGCCACATGCTGCCTGGAAGTTGACAAAATCCTGTGCCCAGCCCACAGGAGGCAGAACAGGAACGTGAGGAAATCAGGGAAGTCCAGTGATAAACTATTTTAATTGAAACAGTTATTTTAACAGCTTTTAATAGAACACCGTTGTATTTTGGCCTCTTTGACCAAAAGAGCAGAAGGTTGTTCCTGTCCTGTAAAGTCTCCTTTTGTAGCCACTTTCAGCTAAATTTAGGAAGCATCTTACTGAGCATAAAATGTCTGTTTTATTGAATCTGATACAAAAAGTCACAGCGAAGCCGAGGAGAGTGGAATGGTTTTTAGAGAATCTGTCAGAAGGAAAGTTAAGAGTAGTAAATGTGTGTTTGCCTTGGAATATGACATTTTTATTTACCCAACAAGCTAACAGGTATCTTGACAGGAAGTTTCATAGAGGTTTACAGACCAAGTCCAACTAACTGATAGCAAAATCACTGAAAAATCACTGTGGTATTTTGGGAAATGGCAAAGGGACACATTGCCAATCTGGGATTTTAAGTCTGGGAACGACACACATGCCCAAATCTCTGGAGACATTTCTTACATTGCAATGAAACTTATGGCTGTTTCATCTGAAACAACACTTCCCTAGACTGCATTCTTAGTGAGAAAATCGAAAGTCCTCTGATTCTCCCTCATCCTTCTCTGTCTAATAATTTTATCTTTACAAAACAGAAACTCACACCAGAGAAACAGCCAGGTGAATTGGGTGACCAGTCAAACAGTTCAAACAGGGAATTTCAAATATTCAGCTTCACTAAATGGTTTGCAATCATAAAGTGAAGCATTTTGCAAAACATAGTCAAAGGTCAAATTCAGAAGCAAATTTGTTTACAAGGAGAGAATGTTCTTTCTTTAATGACACTAAATGGTAAATTTAATTGCAGTGAAAACTGGTGAAACACTAAGATAGCATGACTGGATTTTAGTATTGGAAATATAATGAGCATGTGATAGTTTAAAAATAATTACATTCCTAAAAAACCCAATTAAATAAAAATAAGAGTTCAGGACATTATAGGTAATAACAATTGCAAATGTATTTCAAAATTATTAACTTCTCTTCCTCCCCATTAGTCGTTTTCTGTGTGTACCTACTTACAGTGTTCCCATGTGGTCAGAGATTTAGTGCCATGCATTTCCAGAAGTTGAACCATAGTTAGAAAACTCTGTAGAGTTTAAACAATAAAAAACAAACTCCATTTTACACAACAGAACAGTGGGCTTCTTCCAGAGTCCATCAGACAGAAAAGAATTTCCAAAATATGTTTCTCAGTGTGGAATATTTTTTTCCAACCATAACTTTAATGGCTGAAATAATGAAACACTGGACAAATATCATTAATGATACTTTTTGGCAAAATAGCCTTTTAATGACATTCTCTGGTTGTGCTTCTTTTCTTTACTCCAAACGTCACTCACTGATGAGTGAGTGAGCCTTCATTCCACTGAAGAAACACACAGCACAGTTGGTATGGTGCAGTGATAGGTCGTGAACAAAGAGTTCTCAGCTAAAGAAAAATCTCAGTGCTTCCATTCCCATTTGCATTGTGATGAATTTAGAATTGATGGGACCTCACGCTGACAGGTGAAATACTGTACAAAGGCTTTAATCCCCCTTCCTCACGTTGAATCTCAGAAATTTAAAGGTTGCTTAATCAGAAAGCAAGATGCATTACGAGCCTGAGGGGAAGAGGTGAAACCAACAGTGGTGTAATGTATTTACAGCCACACTCAGCTTCTCCTGTGGTCCTTTGGAGATTTGTAAGCACAGTCCTGAGCAACGGGGTTGAAAGGACAGCGAGGGGACATCTAATCCCTCTCCTTGCCCAATGCCTGTCCAGCTCCTGATAGATATCTCTCTAATACCAGAGATTCCACTGCCTCCCTGGGCAATCTGTTCCAGTGGGCTTCATTATCCCATCATTAGCAAATTTATCATCACGTCTCACCTGAATCTCTCCTAATGCAGCCTAAACTCATTACTGTTTGTCCCATTGCCATGGACACGGAGAATTTTGCTTTCTACCACTTGAAAGCTGCAGCACTGTCCTCTCATGCCACACAAAACCCCACAGTCAAATCACATTTTCTCTTGTTCTTGCTCTCCCCTCATGTCTGCTTTGCCCACATCTTTCATGCAGTGGGGTCTTACCAAGTGAAAAGGATTGTGCTGTGTATTTTGTAGGCTGTGTTTATTCTTCCAGGCATATTTTGTCCCAATGGCTGACACTGTTGCTTCATGTCCACTTTACAGTCCTAAGAAACCTGCAGATCTTTCCTGTAAGACTGCTACTTAGTCAGTGATTACTTGTTTAGAATACATACAGCTCATTTTTTTTTTCTGTTTAAGTGTAGAAACTAATATTTATTTTGATATTTGTTTGCTTTGTTTCATTCACAGAAGGATCACTGAAAGCAGTGATGAACTTCATTTCAACAGGGCTAGGTTGGGCATTTCCCTGGAATTACCTCAAATCAACACTTAAACCAGTCCTAAATCAGGACTGGAATGTGCAAACTTGTGTAATGTAAAAATCAAACCCCATTCTAGTTTAAGCTAGTAATAGTAAGGAATATTAATTTTTAGTCTACACCAAATCTTTATCAGTATTTGTTGACAAGTTGGAGAGGTTTGTGAGATTCTGTATCTTGCATAAATAATTTTTCCTCATTAAAGTCTGAGATACAAGAATATCAGCCACAGAAGAAAAAAGGAGAGACAAACCTATTTTCTATAAAGGGGGACAAAATTCCATTCTGATTATTTTAGTCTAACATAGTTTGTATAGCTGCTAAATTTGGACTAGATTTATATTAATAATAAGTGATTGCAGTCAGCATTTTTTATTATTACACATGCATACATATATTAGATTCATATATACATACATATATATGCATATAAAAATGTGTAATGTAGGTATTTCTTGATTTACAGTTCAATAGAAGCCAACAATAAATTCACTCATGAAAATGATGTCCAGAATGCATTGAAAGAATGTTCTATTAACCAACACAGATATAAGGAATTGTTAAAAGCAGCTGACAGAGTATTGATAAATGTGACAATCATCCTCAAGACTTGACAACCATTAGTAGCTTTCAGTGGTGTTTAAAGCTATTCTTCAGTAAAGGTGGCCAACAAATGGATCTTTCAGAACCAAAACTTTTAAAAATATACTTTCATGCTTTGCTTATTTAATATCTACTAAAATACTTAATGGCAGAAGGCAGAATTTTAACTTTGAAAGGCTTATTTGTGAATATTTCTACCATGTAATATTTATATCTTAAACTCAATGCAAAATCACAGCACTTGTTTTTGGAGATGCACTTGATGTCCAGTTGTTAAAAAAATGCACAGAAAAAATGCTGCTAAATTGAAGTTTATAAAGATGCCTAAATAGTAAATAAATGTATGCCAATAAGTACTTTTTACCAGTCTGTCAAAATCTAAACATTTTGTGGGATGATCTAGAACGTGATGACTGCTGATACTCAAGCAGTTGTGAGGTCACCTACAGAAGTTTAAATATTTAGTACAGACAAGATAAGAATCTATCACCCAGGCTGGGATAGGGGGTTCTAATTTTTAGATTACACACAAAAACCCACGTTCCACCCCACAAAATAAACAAGCAGCACCAGACTTTGCTCCCTGGTGTTGAATGTCTAACTCCACTGAGGAAAACTGTAGAGCAAATCAGTGACTCAAAGGGGAATAAGTGGTCCTGGATATGATGTCCTCAAAAGCTTTAATTGATATGTTTTCAGTGTGCTATCTCCTTCAAAATTGTTTTAAAAGTCATTGTTAATATTGTGTAATAGTCTGACAAATATGCTTCTTTGTGAAAACTTATAGAAAAGTGCAGCTCTCTGCTGAGGAAGGGATTTTGTTCAAATGAAAAAAGATTATGCTAATTCTCTGTGCGGTCTACTTCACCAAACCACTGTGTCAAAGACCCTGTAAAACCTATTCTATAAAATCTCTTCAAGATACCTGACACATATTATTATTCCTCAAGCATCTGCAACAAAGCTTCTAATGTGTCAGGGGATGCACATTAAATCCTGAGTTTAATTAATCCCAACCATTATACACTTCTAACTGGCATTTTTTTTGTGTTTTCCTGTTCTGACTTCAGATGTGAGCACCGTGTGCGGGAGCAGTCACCATCACGTTGGTGCATTCTCCAGGCAGTCACTATGGAATGTGTTGATGTAGTTCCTTCAGGCTTCCAGCTGTTTTTCTGGACAACTGGAGCTGTAGCTCACTTTAAGTCTGTGCAGACACACTCCTCTTCAGTAAATACTCTGACCAATGATCCAGTTGTCCTCCAGATACACTCTCCAATTTGTCATCAGCCTGGTCCAGTACAGGAGATCGAACTGTAGCTCTTTTCCACCTGCAGCCTCCATCTGGTTGTCAGAGAATGGCACTATTCCCTTTCAGCATGTTTTCATCTCCTAATGGATCACATGGCCTTGTGAAAATGGGCCTTGGGAGATAAACATCATTTCATTTGTTGGTTGGATGATGCATCTGGCTAAGAAAAATAGCACCCTGCAGTTATTTTACTTAGATTTGACACTGGGAATAAAAACAATTTTGAAAGAACTGCAGAATTGGCGTCTCCTAAAGTACTTGACAATAGAGGATTTTTATTGAAAGGAGAGGCATGTGGCACAAGTCTTACAGAGCTGTATGGATCACCCAGTAAGATGGTTCCAGTCACACAAAATACTTTCTTGGCATTTTATATGACTGGAAACATGGCCAGTTGCAAACATGGATGCGCTCAGGAAAAAGGAGGATGGGCTGCAACACAAAGAGAATGTGCAATAGTCAGGTAACAGCATGAAAAACACCCATTTGGGTCATCCCAAAATTCTGTTAGGAAGCACAAATGAAATTTGTGTCTAATTTTAGGAGTCTGTTGGGCAGTGGAAGACTGTACAGAGAAAAGTTGTCAGGGGGTCTTCTGGAAGGAGTAAATGTCTTTATACTGCAAAGCAGCATCACTGGATTTCTTCAGGGATGAGTGCCTTTCTGGAAAATGCATTAGTCAGAGACTGATTACACTTTAATTACGTGCTTTTTGGAAATGGGAGATCAAATTGGATGATCAAGTGAACTTTCCTGCCCCTAAGATGTCTGAAAATGAAATTTTAATGGGTAACTAATATAAAGAGTAGAATTACATTTGATTGCGGTTTTTTTTTTCTTTTGTTTTTCTTTAAGCTGAAGTAAAAACAGAAAAGCTTTGAGGAAAAACAAAGTAAGCCACTCACATTTTATGTGAGATAAAGACAAAGGTATTTGCAGCACTGGTATCACTTAAGACATTGCACCTGACAGAGAGAACCAGCACAGGGTATTTTTCTTTCTAATACTTCACCACTTTTAGTGCATTTCTTTCCTCAGCTGTGCCAAGTATCGCTTTATCTTCCTACTTCGGTGTTTTCCATTCTGCTTTAAACTACAGTGCCAGTTGTTCTAATAACTGAAAGTTATTGATATTTTGATATGTGAGGCATCATTAGCAAGGTAGCTGATCAAGGTAGCAATGGTTGGAAGAGTGTCTATTCTCTTAGCAGCATCAGAAAAAGGAAAAATAACTGCTTGAAGGGAACCTGTTTCATGATTCATGAGAGCATCTCAATGTCTAGGCATGTGAAGTGTCAGGATTCAGAAATACATAGGTGATAAGTAAAAAAGAGTAACTCTACTAGAGGGGTAGAAGAAAGAGACATTATTTTTGGTGCCTTACTTGCATCTTTCCATTACTCTTCCACGACTGGATTTCAAATTTACAAAGACATGTTTACAGTGATTTTTTTTTTAACAACTTTTTATGTCGCTAAAGCCCCTTTTAAGTTTTAAAAAATATTAGTCTGTTTGGATTTGTTTTAAAAGAAATACTGAGCAAAGAGAATTATCACAGAAGGTTTGTACCTGTAGTGTGCTACCATGATAACTACCACATTCTTTCCCTGCTGAAAAAATTTAGTGCCCAACTGCACCTTTTAGCATTATGTCCTCCTTAATATTTCGTATTGCAGTAATCCCTACTGGCAGCAGATCAGTAGCTCCAAAGGCTTATCACGTTATTAAAATGGCACAATATGGCACAAAATCAGTTTTATTTGCTAAAAGGACCAAAAACCCCCACCTCTTAATGGCTCACTCAGAGGCATCCATGAGTTATGCCATAATCAGGACTCCAAGTATTTATCCCAGAATGTCCCTGTGTGCATCTGGGGAGAATTCTCATTCCTCAGTCTTCTTAAATAGCAATGACAAATTTACTGGTGCCTTAAAATTTGGCTGTTTTGAAAGAGCTTTTGTGGAGATATAACATTTTGCTGTCCCTGATGGGGACAGTGGAGCCTGCTTGCCTCCAGCTGTCACAGTAATGGCATTAATCAAGTTCAAGTCACAGAAGTATTCGAGACTCTCAGTAGAGGGATTCTCTTGCTAGAGCCAAAATAGTTTTAGGTGTTTTACAAATAAATGAAGACTAATATAAGTTATAAAAATTTAGAATCCTATTAGATTTCTTCCAAATCAAGGGTCCACTGAAATGAATAGAAATAAGGTAGGGGACTGAGAGGAATCAAATTAATTTTACTGAATTTGGGGGTGAGTTCAGTGTGGTATTTAAGCAGTAAATTCCATCCTTTCGCAATAATTCATTCTCTAACATCACAACATTTGCTCTATTTGTACTGACTATTTCTCTAATATTATTTGTTTTCCTAATATCAAGTCACCAGCTTTAAAAGGATCATCTCTGCTGTCAGCCACAATTTGGTGTTTTGAGTAAACCTTTGGATGGACCAAGCCCCTTTCTTCCCCAGCACAGTTGAAAAGAAAGAAGCTGCAACAAAGCAGAGACACTGCTTTAAAGAACAACCAAGAAAAACCCCTCTTGATTTTCAGCCAATTAGCGATTCTGGTGGGTTTGCTTTTTCAAAACATTTGGAAATGGCAGTGCTTCAAGCAGCACAGATGACTGTTTTGCACGACCCCCTCTCTTCACCTTTCTGAGTACTGCATGTAGCTGAGATGGTGTTTGCAAGGTAAAGTTAAGAAAAAGCTGAAATATAACCAGATGATGGATGTACTAAATTATAAGAGGCGGTTTCCTTAGAGATCTTAATAAGTGAAATGCAGTCCCTGCTATGGGACTAAAATGCTGGCAGCATGGCAACGGGAGGAAGGCAGTGCCGGGAGGAGGGAGGTCAGTGTTAAAAATGATCAGGGCTCCGAGATCACCTCTCTGGAGGCAGTGCTGCCCCAAACCAACCCCACCTGGAGGCTCCAGCTGAGCTTGGGACCTTGCCTGGGCCGGTGCTGAGGGAGCAGCCAGGGCAGGGAGTGTGTGAAGGCAGAGGACAGGGGAGAGGAGCAGGTCTGCTGAGAGCAGCCAGACTTGGGAAGAAGCTGTCCTGTGACTGCAGCCTGTGAATGCTGCCAAGGCTCATCTGGGCTCAGGCTGGGTGGTTGTCAGCAGCAGCAGAGGGTCAAGGCTCAGGACAGCTTTAGCTGAAGCCCAGCTGGGGCAGGGAGTGGGGCTAAGACGTGCTGAAGTAAAGCTCCCATGCTGTGATGGAACCCTCTGGTGAAACTGGTCTGGGTGGATAAGGGTTACTGCTGCACTTGGGAGGGAGAAAAGTTACCCCAGAGCTCCCAGGTTTGCAGCACAGAGACCTTTCTGAATATCAGCATTACAAGCCCATTGATATTCCATGCTCCCTAGATCAGGGCCTGCTGTGCTAATTAAAACAGAATCATGACTCCACGGTGCTTGCAGTCTATGTAAATGAAGGAGGTGAACAATGTGTATAAAAAGGGTGTTGGCTGTCCCACTTTGACTGAGAAGAGAGGCACAGAAGAGCCTTTCTTACCCTGACCTAGGTCAATGCCAGCTGCAGAACTGTGCAGCAGGTTTTTAACTCTTCTGAGGCTTTCCACTGAGTCCAGCTCTCTACGAGAATGGGAGCACAGAGCAGTAGGAGGAGAGATGTCAGGCAGCATCTTCAGACTCTGCATCCAAGTGACAACCATAAACCATCTCCATGGTCATCCAATAGTTAAAGGACTGTGTTTTGTTCCTGGAAAGTGCTGTTTGATTATTCTTTTTTGACCTTTCTACAATAGAGACTTAATTTCTGTAAAAATAGGATCCTGGGCTGTCTCCCAGTCATAGGTTTTCTGGTAGCAGAAGTGTGTGGCTACCTCAGCGTTACCTTATCATGGTTAGTTACCAGTGTGAATCTCTTTCTGGTATAACTGGAACATCCCTGCACATTGTTTCAATTATGAAATAGGAGATGGTTTATGTTAAAAAGTAGAATTCAGCTGCAGTTCTATAAATGTCTTCTGAATTCAACATGAACGGATTTTTCCACTCAACAGGTTGAGTTTTAAAATTGTGTGTGTGTCCACTGGTTTTGAATATTCCTTTTGTCCCAGTGTTTGAAAGGAATACTTTATAGTACAAGTAATGTGAAAATTTGGGGTTTTTTTCAGAGAACAATGAGTTATCTGGAGAAAGCTGGCGCAAATTGAGACAGACGAAGGAAAAATTTCCTACTGTTCAGGCCTTTTGTGTTTTGGAGAGGAAGCTCAAGCTTACTTAGGACATGTGAAATGGTAATTTCTTTGAAGGAAATTTACTCTGAAGCTCTGGGCACGAAAGGGTCCCAGCTTCTGGTGCAGCTCTGGTGAAGTCAGCAGGTATCTATTTTGTACCAGCACCAGAGCTGTAGAAGTTTAGTTAAATTTCATTGATTATTGACTTTTTCTTCCTCAGAGTAAGAGGTATTTGTTAGGATATAAGTCATACACTGCTACGGTGATAGGTACCTTAGAACGTGATTTATGTATAATCCATCATTCAGGAAAGAGTGGAGGCTACACAGATGACTTGTGTTTACAAGTAACTTACCCATCGCGCCTATAATGTCACGAATAAAGCTGTCACTATCTAATTGCCTCCTCTATATGTGCCAGGATTTTTCTGACTTTGTGTCTCATAGCATGTCCCTGTTTCCATAAATAGAAATAATTTGCTTAAGCTCTTTCCTTCTGAATGTTTTATTATTCAGCTCACTGTCTGTGTTGGTTTTCATGAAGTCTTAATCAGATGTATCAGTCTCTCTCTGGATTGCCTGTTAACTATTCCATATTTGTGCCTTTTTTTTTTACCTCCCGCAAGACTCCAGGTAAATTTTCTAGTTAAGGGTTTTATTCTTTAACTTGCAGACTTTGTTAAATGTTATTTCTCTGAAAAAGAAAGCACAAATTTCTATGTTGTGTGTATGTATGTGCAGCAGTAATGAGCACAGCCATTGGCAAACTGTTTCCCTGCCCCAAAATGCGGAGTAAAGGGTGTGGGTTGGGTTCACCACACAATTTTTTCAGTGTTAGGAGTTAGGAAAGGAAAATTAGGAAGCTGATGAACTGGTAGATGTGGTGGACTTGGCAATGCAATGTTAATGGTTGGACTTGAGGATCTTCGAGGTCTTTTCCAGCTTTATCTGTTCCATGATTCTGTGGTTCATTCAGAGTGTGATCCTCAAGTGGATCATCCTTAGGCTGACCCTAAAGTCTGCTCAATATCTTAAAAATGCTTGTATGCTGCACAGAGGAACATTAATAATAAAATAGAGAATGACCTGTGGGGAAAGAAAAAAAAGAAGAGGGGAGGAACAACTTGAAATGGTGGAAGGGAGGAGAGGAGATGGAATGGTGGTTTTCTTTCAAATGTGCTGACCATCATTGCTCTCAATCAAAATTTTTGGGGAGATCTAATTTTCATCTGTACCTTGTGGAATTCAGCTTCTTCGCATGGAAAAGTAACACAGCTCTGCTGAGTGTCTAAGGCAAAGATCCTTTACCTAGATGGTCTCCGGGTCTCTGGGTATTGACAGTGGAAGTTGAAGGTGTTCATTCAGAAATATTCAGCTGCTAAAGAGAGCTGCCCTCACTGTGGTTTTGTGCTGCAATTGATGAGTAGCAGTTTATCAGTTGTCCAGGGGGAACTGAGCACACGCTCAGGCTGTGGGTACATCAACCGACAGCTATTTGGCCAGACTGATCAATAATCTCTGCATGTTTATTTGTGCTTGTCTGGCTGTGCTTCTCTCTTATATTTTTCTCATCTCATTCATAGATTGTGAACATTTTGGAATCAGCTCCGTGTGATAAAGAACTAGCTTGTGTTTGGGACAGGTGTTCGCTTATCCTTGCTGCAAACACCTGTGTCTACCACAGCAGTAGGATGAAAATGGCAGTGGTAACAATAATAATATGTCTAGATCTGGAGAGGGATCATATGTGTTAAATCTGACTGGGTTTCATGCTCTATGTATGACTGGGTCCATCTGCTCAAAATGCAGCTCGTGTGTAGTGTTGTATTCCTTTTTTAAAACCAGAGACCAAGCTGACAACATTCACACTGCTACTTCATAATAAGGTGTCACATTATCCTCCTCCAGCTATTTCACACCTCCAGCTATTCCCTTCAGGAAGTTCCCGAAATGAAATTAGTGTGGGGGTCAGGAAAGATTATCATGGTAAAGAAGCAATGAATAATGTTTGAAGGAATGTTAACCAGCACTTTACACCTTTATTCCCTGAGGCAGAGGAGTGATCACACACACTACACATTTATACCAATTCCACACAAATCATTTGGAGTGGCCTGGGCATCACGTTGAGAAGAAGAACAGAAAATACATAGCATACATAAAATTATAATAAACTATCATAATGTGGACAAAACTGAATCTATCAAGACAGTCATTTTCATATATTCCAGTGAGCTGCTCCTCCACTCCTCACTCAGGGATAAATGTCAGAGCCCTGGAGAGCTGTTGAGTGCAGATTGCCTTAGGTAGCCCACTGTAGCTGCCATTTTCTCTCCCAATATAAGCAGGTACTTCTGAGGATTCCGACCTCTGGATCTGCAGACTCTGCCAGCTGCTTCTCTGTTGTCAAAATGATTGACGTGACAGGTTATGTCAATCCATCTCTTAGAGTTTCCTTCATTAAAGAGTCCTCATTTCCAGAGTGAACTCATTTAGGGTTTAAGGTGTTGCAAGATTTTCTGTAATCCTACAAATCCAGACCATCTCCTAGTGAGCAGGGGTGCCACCCACTAGTTGAGGTTGTTCAGGGCCTTATCCAATCTTCTTTGGAACCCTTCCAGGGATGAGACAGCCACAGCCTCTATGGGCAACCTGTTCCCAGGTTGGGCAACCCAGGTGCAGCACCTTTGTTTACATAGGAGGTCAGAAATTTTGTCTCTTACCTAATCATAAAGTCATTTCAGCTCTGTATTTAGGAGGGAATGGAGGTTTTAAAATTTCATCCTATTCCTGTAGAAATTGCACTCTGAATATGTAATGGTGGTTTTTTGGTCTGAATTAAAATATGCTTGGAAAAGCAGTATGCAAGTTTAAAAATCTTGCTATATCTTAGCAACAAAAAAACCAACAAACCACACACACACACTCAGATACACAAAAAACCCCAAAACCAAACAAAACCAAAAAAAAAAGCATCCCACAAAACATTCCTGACAAGGACCAACTTTCACATATTCAAACCAGCTGCAACGATCTTGTAGATCAGGGGAATTCCTTTATTATTCCTTGAGAGCCATTGCAGTTTTATTATCACAAAATTAGGGTCAGGGTTTTTTAACTGATCTTGTTTCAGCAGTCTGGTAAATCTAATCAGGTGGTACTGGAAGCCTAATTCGTCAGTCAAAATAATAAAGTGGATTTTGTTTATTTAGCTATTTAGGCTCAGGTTTATTTGTTTAGAAGAGTTAAACACACACAGGGAGAAGAGCTGTAAAACAGCATGTGAGGATTTGGCCTACTGGCTCCCATTAACTTCAACAGGAGTCATGCAGCCAAAGCCACAAATCCCACTTTAAATATATAGTGGGGAGAGATCAGGCTTAATCTGGGCAATGAAGCTGAAACCATAAAAATGTCAAGCCTTTGAAAAGTTTTGAGGTAATAAACATACTTATAAGAAATTAGACAAAGGTGTAGCATTGGTGCAGACTCTTTCCTCATGACAAAAATCTCTTTTTAGCTTTATCTTTCCTGTATCATTTAAGGCTTCCCTTCCGTGAGGCTGGTGGCTAAGTGGGGGTTTATAATCTCCTTTTCACAGCTGTCATGCACACATAGATACATGAGAATGTCTTGTGTTTATCCTGTCGACAAGCTGCAGCTGGACTGCAGATCACAGCAGGTATTACAAGTGAGCAGTGTGTTCATAGCTGTATCTTGCAACTTTAGAAAAAGGATTATGCAAGCCCTTAACTTCAATTATACTGCTTTTTTTTTATACTTCAGAGCTTTGGTAGAGTCAGCAAGCAAACTAGAAGACTGGGAGTATTTAGTATGAAAAAGAAGTGAGATTGTATCTGTTTCTTGACCCTCTAGTCTACCTGACCCATCCTTTCCACTCCTATATATAAACACCAAAGTAAAATATGCTGTCTAATGGGGAAAAAAATCCAGGTAACTAAAATATTTAGATGGGAAACTTTCAGGCAAGATGCAAAACATTTAAGGTATTTTTCAGGTTCTTCAAATATTTGCTTCTACAGTTTTTATGCTGGTGTCTAAATTCCTCCAGGTCTCCTCCTTTCACTGCCCAAAGATTTGCAGTAGCTACTGTTAGTGTTAACTCCATTGTAGAGCCTTAAATATAAATCTTGTTTACTCTTCTGCAGGTCTAACTCTTCTAACAGAAGCATTACAGCCACCCTAGGAGAATAGTTACAGCTTTTTGGTAGCTTGTGCTTTGATGAGATTCTGCAAAGTTCCCCTCCAGGGAACTGTGGGTCACCGTGTGGGCACGCCTGGAACCTGCTGGGTTCAGGCAAGGAGCAAAGAATTGAGATGTTTGGATCATTTTTGTGTGAATTGTTGGTTGCTGGACGCTTTCTAAATAGAGAAAGGACCAAGTTAACTTAAGAGCTGTGTTTCCAAGCAGTGTGAAAAACTGAATCCAGGTGGACAGTTGGCACCTTCTAGCAGTAAAGCTCTTCTATCTTCACCTTGAAGGGAAGGATGCTTCAGCATAAGGAAAATCAGGGATATAACTTTAAATATGGTAGCAACAAAAAGCTGAATGCACCAAGCAGTGGAAAACTATTTTCTTGCTCACAAACCCCTTTATTTGTGGCTGAAGAGAACCCTTAAAGTTATAAATTAAACTCATCTGTCACTAAGAGTGCCTTCAATGCCTTGTGTAAAGTAAAGCAGTACAGAGCACCAGCAGGAGTTGCAGAACTGGGACCTTTTACTGAACAAATGAATATAAAATCCCTGACTTACCCAGCACATCACATCACCCTGCACGTGTGTGCTCACTGTGGCAAGCAAGCCTCTCACAATAAATGTACAAATTCAGTCTGGCATCAAAAATGTTCTCAATAAACACCCAAACTTTACAACACTCAGTTCGATCAGCTTGCATTTGCCAGCACGTCAGGTGCTTATGGTTGTTTCCTTCTATAATTACTTTGGATGCCACTCTATGAATAAATGGAATCTTACTGACTGTTAAATCAGAAGGTTTATAGCATAATGCATTATGCTATAAAGTAAAGAATTAAGTGCAAAGAAAAGATAGTGAAGGAAAAGGTTTTATGATTGCTAATGAAGGGTGTGCTCGGGCTAAGTTTGACTATCAGTGTGCACCCAAGATATCACTTTAAGATTGCATTCAAAAGTTCATTTGCATTCAAAGCAAAACCCAGGTAGGTGATAGGGACTAAATTCGGTATTGTAATGTACATCTGTGTGCACTTGGCAGGCTGCAGTCCCTGAAATTTGACTCTTTGCTGCTGCACTGACTGGGCTGTGCCTTTCATCCGTGGCAAAGGAAGCACCCCAGCAGTTCCCTCAGAACGTCAGAACTTAAAACAGTCCTTGTTTTAAGTTCCTGGAAAGTGGGCAGAGAGTCTGACCAGAAGCTGAAGAATGGGCTTTATTTCAGGAGCTGCAGTAGTCACCCGTTCCTGTCCAATCTTCAGGAGATCATTTCACCACAGAAGCTAGTTCAGATTTTTATTGGAAGCAATTACTCCTCCAGACTTTTGGGCTCCCCAGAAATGTTTGTTTCCTTCTCAAGCTTAACACCAACTATTATTGGACCCTAAGAGATGGTTTGCCTTGTGCTATTAATAATTAAAACAGCAGATAAATAGACTGAGCAGCTGCCATGAAACATTTATTAAGATTATTAAGATTATTTCTTTGTGGCTCTCTAACTAAAAAACCCAGTCTCTGGATTCTTGATTTGTTTTAATTTATCAGAAAAGATTTGGGTGCAGGAGCAAATAGTGATGTTCTCCTTCCAGCAGAGCTGCTGAGAGGAACTGTGTGAAGGCAAGGGGCTTTGTGGTCACCAAAGGGCTTTCCTCATCTTGCCAAATAGGTTTCAATCTGTCAGAGTAGAAGGATCAAAATTTTGTAGGTTTTTGGTTGATTTTGTTTTTTAATACCATTGGGACATTTCCTCATTAAGAGGAAATGTAGCCTTACTTTTCTGTACAACAGCATAGATTTAGGGTAAATTAAGTTAACAGGGGTTTAAAATGAAAATTTTATAACTTTAATATTTCTGTTACTGGCATGTTGTGCATAACAACATCCTGTAATATTATTAGAGAGGAGAGTTAAGAATGAATAGACTCCAAAATTCTCTACTTTGAACTTTCTTTTCTGTTTATTTTAGTTCCTAGCATGTGCTTCCAACCTTAGTTTTTCATAGAGTTTTTTCTAAGTTGTGTGCTGCAAAGTCTGTTCGTGACAACTGGCTTTTGAATCAGGTCTATCAGGGGATTTTTTTAAAATTATGTCCTAGTTTTCTTTTGTTTTCTGTTTTGGAGATTGTCTTCCACGTCTCCCAAACCTCTCTCTGCATTACCCATGAATTGAAAGCAGCAACAGCCCCATTTCACCCCACTAGACCTTTTCTTTCATGAAACTGAAGTACAGCTTTTCCCTGCAGAGTTGACAGGTGGTTTAGTGACTTAAAAGGATCACCCTGTTCATAAGACTTTGGAGGTACTTGATGTTTTCCTGAATGTCAGCCCTAGATCACTGTTTAGGTTGTGTTTCTGATGCAGAGTTTTTGTGTCAACACTTGAATTATAATTTAGCTGCTCTCTAAACCTTTGCCCTATTAAAGCCATGAATTCCCTGACAGCTACAAACCAGGTTTTCTCCAGATCCCACACAACCCCTCCTCAGTGTGTGTGCCCACGCCTGTGATCAAAATATGAGTCTTTGGCAGTCCTCCTGCAAGCTCTGAGCCTTATTTAGCAGAGGTGATAAAAGGTTTAGTGCAGCTTTAATGCCCTTTCATCAATCCTCATTTGGTAAATATTCAGGAGACATTCTTTTTTTGATGGTTGAACAGCTCTAGAACAAACATCTGGTTCAAAGAAATCTTCCAGTTTTCACTTTGTCATCAGTTTACAATCAATTAGAGGCAGGCTTCTGCCCTTTTCAATCCCCAGTGTCCTTTTTGGTTTCTATTTCATTATCATAGAGCTATTTTTTTTTTTCCTGTAAACTTTTTCAGAGTTGCTGTATGGAAGATGGAAATGAGCATTGATGTGATTAAGGATGCCAATAAGCTTTAACTCAATTTCTTCAGAAGTGCTCGGTGCATGGCTGCTGTATATAATAAACTCCAGTGAAGCCTTGCATCTTATTTATATTTTGCCCTGCACAGAGCATTTGTATGTTAAGCTTAAGGGATTTTTCTTTCCTCTAAAGACAAGAATCAGCTCAAGGTTGAGAAGGGACCTGGATTTCCCTTTCACCTGGTCTTTTTTCCATTATGTCCTACAGGTTTCTTTGCTGCATATGGGGTATTTCATTTAGCTAGCATTTTATTCTGAATGCAGCTTTTCTGAGCTCGAGGCCCACTCTCTTCATATCAAAAATCTTTGCTCAGCATTTTTACAAGGGCTGAGCTCTCCCCTGCAGTTTTCTGATGCCTGCAGCCAGCTTGGGGAGTCTCCCCAGGCCTGTGGCTCTGACTCCCTTCAGGTTCATTCCTTGTGGAATTTTGGTCAGGGGCCACAGGAAGCAGTAAAGCCAATCCCAGGAGTTTCTGTTGCCATCATGAGCATGGGGCCATATAAAACACAGCATGTATGTTAGAAGGAGTGAAACCCAGGTGCCTTCAGCAAAAAGGAAAGTCAATTTATCATGCAGAAAATAAGAATACAGACGGGGATTAATTAGTGGGCATTGAGTGGATTAGAATCTGACAACACCAGATCTGCCAACAGGTCTGTCTGTACCTTGGCTTCAGTGAACAGCCATTCATATGGAAATCAGTGAGATTCAAGTTTTCTGTTCAGGTGTGGTTTTCCTTTGCAGATAAGTTTTGCATCTCAAAATAACAATTAAAAATCTATGGCAAAGACTAAGGAACCCTGAGTTGTGCCCACATTTCTCTTTTCCAAAAATGAAAACATTGAGCTGTAGACGTGTAAATGAAAAATAACGAGGAAGTTCATCACAGTGATTAATCACCTGTCACTCATTTAAAACAGTGCAAGACCAGCAAGAATTCAGTTAGCAATGAAGACTTATTTCTCACTGGTAACCTTAAATTTTATTTCAAAATTTATGTTTTCTGAGGACAAAAAGTCTGATTTTTTTATCACTATTTAAACTTACTGTGTTATAATGAGTTCCTCTCTAACCCTAAAACTCAGATAGGATCAACAAACAGCCACAGTGGTTAGGAATGTTAAGTAGATATTGCTGTAGAAAAAAGTAGGACAACGTGCATATGGCAATAAATTTCTTCAGTATTTTTTAATTTAAGCACTAATTCTACCTGGAAGGGGGCTCAGTGTGTTCTCGAGTCTGCATGTGCAGTAGGATACAATAGAATCAAGGTTAAAAAAGACAAAGAAGTTTTTACTCTTCTAATTCATGTGAAGCAGTTTGAGCAGCCTTGTGAGATATTACACTTTAGGCAGAATAAAATGAATTAATATAGCATCCACTTCTATCTAGGGAGGTAGACAGCATCAAAAGCATAAATAAGATCATACACGGGGATGAATTGACTTATTCACCTTCAGATACATCATCAGTGGTCAGATTCAACATACACACACACACACACAAGCACACACACACTCAAAGGAAAATAATACTGATGTGTGTTGGTTTTACTGCTGTCCCTGTAAGGCAGACAGTGTTTAATGAATACAATAAATCAAAAGCAAGGCTGCATTTTAGAGCAAATATTTATTTGATAATTTCAATAAATAGCTGTGGTCCATTCAAATGGGGAAGTATGAATATATGGAGACATTTCTGAATAACACAAATGAGGCTTAAAACTTAAAAAAAAATGTACTATTTCCATACCAGCTGGACATAGGAGTCAGCCCTCATTGCTTTCATTTGCACCAACAGAGAGATGGGCAGTTATTCTCAGACACTTCTGTATTGAAGCTGTTTCTTCATTAAAAAAATAGTTTCTTTAGGATACTACATGGAAGTTTAGGGAATTTTAGGGGTGGAAATGCAGGGCTACCTCATTTTTCCTGGTAAGCCATGGCATTTATCATGACTGTTTATGGCAGAGCTCTGCCTTAGGGTGTACTGCTGAGAGAAACCCAGGATTTGAAACTGCCCTGCCCCAGGAGGGGTCCCGTGCCATGGAATCATTCCTTCCACACATTTTATCATGTTGTACTAGCAAAGTGTCTGCTCTAAACAGATAGAGGAGAAGCTCCCGTTTGCAGCTTCATCTGTTACTTTTTCCAACAATTCAGCTGGTGCAGAGGGGAGCAAGCAAGCCTAAGAATAAAAAGCCTTCTTGAGCCAGCACAGGAGCTGCTCTGTTAGGAGGTACAAAATGATTAGTCTGACAATAGCCTGACTTTGGCACAGTAACCATTTGCTAAGGGTTTGGTGTTTCAAGCAATCCTGGACGTGTTCCTTTAAAAACAAGCCAAGACCTTTGTTCGTCTTAAACCCTGTAGCTGCAATGAAATGGACTTCAGGGCACAATAATGTTAGAGCTTCATCACTGTTATCTGACAGGTGCTGTCATTATGGGCACTAAGTGCCCCGTGTTTCAGAGTGATGTTTTATGTGGACAGTGGTGGAGTCCTCTCTCATTTCTCCAGTCTCCAGATAGGGGTTATGATAAATGGATGGCAGCAGTCCTAAATTCATCATTATTAGAGCGTGCTAATGTACATAAAACCTTGTAGGGACTGTGAGTCTCTGTATAGGTGCCCTGCTGCTGTTTTGTCACTGGCCGGGAAACACCTTCATGACTTTGGTTTCTGGGTGCCGCCCTTTCTTGACACAAAATTAAACAGATCAAATCTGAACGATGCTGTGCTGTAACTACACATCACTATCATTTTACAGAAGGGCTTGAGATACATCTCGAGCAAACTTCAGTCAGGCTAGAATCATACAACACAAAAAGTGGTACTTACAGACACGGTGTATTACCCTTTTCTGCTTTACAAAATAAAAAAAGGCTCTAATTTGTTCTGAGAAGTTCAAGAGAATCTTGGGCATAGATTTTGAAGGGGATAACAAAAATTATATCCTCTACTATGGTAGACTTTTTGCCATAAAATGTCAATTGTTTGAAGCTGCTCACAAGCTGTAGCCTGAGAATAAGTCCTGTGGGTATGAATTAATAAGCAGATGGTACAAGTAGCTCTCTGAAAACTGAAGGATACTGTCCAATGTCCCCATTTAATTCACTTGGTTCTGTCATTAACTTCATCAAGAGCAGGACTCAGTTCTGACTGTTACTATTCTAGCACTGAGAAAGGTCCTTAAAACCTGGATTGCTTTAAAGAGTTCCGGGAGTTAGGAACTACTTACATTTCAGTCTTTGATAGCAAAATAATCAAAACCAAAACATTGAGATTAATTTCTACTTTATTTGGTAGTTGCAGCCAGTGGATTTTAGATTTTCTTCCATGTTTTTAAGTGTCTCGTATATGCAGCTGATAACTTGAATTCTTTGCAGACCATAGAGGTTTGCTGAGCGCAACAAAAATATAAGATACTTAAGTTAGAATTTTGTTCCATATTTGTGCATATCTCTCCAAGGAAAGACAGCACAAAAGTGTCAGAAAAACACGTGAAACTGTTTTTTTATTTAATTAAAGTGAATACACCTAAGGAATTGAGCTATTACTGCAGACGTGATTAATATCTGACCATATCTATTTACTGTTATTTGTAGTGCCACACTCCACGCTGTCTGCTGCTATTTGGGAATGATATCTGAAACAAAATCTGTGCGTATTGCCTCCAAAAGTACAGAAATTACATTTCTGTATCTCAGAGTCCTGACCACTGTGTCTGAAATCACAGTTCCACCCACAGGGGTCTTTTCCGCCACCTTCATCAAACAGATATTCAGAATTATTTCTGTTTGCAGCATTTTCATTGTAGCAGCTGTTGTAGTCAGCACCTGCTTCCTGGTGACGGGGGTTTTTGTTTTTAGTTAAAAATACTGGAATATGTTTCAGTGCATTTTTCCAGCTTCCTGATTTTAGAACTGGCTAGCTTGTAATGCATGCAAATTAATTCTTTGTTAAAAGGAAAATTTCAAATCCAATAACAATAACTCCAGTGAAAATGAAGGAGTGCTTTGTTCCCTTGAACTTCTGGGGGAATTTGACCAAATTAATTTTCTGAGGCAACATCATAAACCCAGAGAAAGAGAAAACACGCTTAGATAAATGAAAGTCTGTCACAGGCCACAGGGCTAGTGTTGAATTGGACAATTAATTATGTAGTTTTTGCACATCATAAATAGTGAGCAGCTTAAAGGATGATGGCTCAATAAAACAGCAAGAAAGAGTTCAGAGTGAATCTTTTATCAATACTTCTCCCCTGTGACCCTTGCTTCACCCAGTGTCATTGTAATGACGTGAAGAAAGAATCAGAGTGCCAAGATACCCAAACCCACTCCCTGTTCTGACAGCCAGGGCTTTCTACCACCAGGGAAATTAAATAACTGGATGTGGTCAAATAGAGAAAAGACTATTTAAGCTTATTAAGTCTCATTATGCACAACTTCATGCACAAGCAAGCTGTCCCATAATATCAGTGTGTCTGGAGGAACACTTTGGTCTCCTGATATCAAAGAAAGGCAATTCATGCTGCTCTTGTACACAGAATTTAGGAATGCAAGGCTGAGAACTCGCTCTGTAAACAGAGCCTCACTTCTGTATGATTGCCAGGAAGGGTCTGAAACAGCTAAAAGTGCACTTTCTACTTTTTTCTCTGTATCTCTGCGTGGATGATGTTTTCCTTTTCCCTTTGCTCATTCTGAGACTTCATTTAGGTGTTATTCTCCAAGAGGATTTCTGTTCTGTCCTTTGAATGCACAGATCTCACTGAGCTGGCCTCAAACAAGACAGCTCAAGTACTGATTATGCTGTAATTGGAGGTGTTCAGTGCTCAGAGCAAGCTGCTCAATCTGCCTCTGAGGGGCTGTGTGAATGTGTCCGTCAGTGAGCTTTGCACTGCACTGGCTAGTTTAAAATTAACCTGGCTACAAGAACTTCAGCTGCACTTTTGGTTGAGGAACAGGCACTCCTAAGGGCTGCAGTGGGGTACTGAGCTGAGCCGGTGCATTTTCAGGTTCTCCCTTTGGCAGCTGTAAACTCCTTAAACTAAAGTTCTGTTAATTTTAACAGAAGAAACAAAGTATGTGGTTGAAAAGTCCTAAGATTAGTGTAAACAAAGTTTGCTGTTCCTGGATGGGTAAATCAAGCAAACCTCAGTTCCATAATATCTTCTATAATTGTCTATTATATAATCTGGCTCTCCCTACAAAATCACTCTTCAAAACACGAGCATATTTTAATTACCCTTTTTCTGTTGTATTCCTGGCCATTTTTCTTTTTACTGGACAAAATTTGGCCAGGTGTTTCTTCAGAAAAGAAAACATTTAGAGCTAAAGTTTGAACATTCTTCTTTAATGAGAACAAGGCTTGTAAATTTTCATCTGTCTTTTGCTTTGTGCTTGGTTTTATGCCATAGTGCTGCAAACTGAAAAATGCACATCCCAATAATCACAGCATTTCCTACTTTCATAAATTATTATAAGGAAGTTTCTAGCCTCCAGCATCAGTTCAACTGAAAAGGAGAGCAGAGAATCTGTTAAGGATAAGGTAAATATTTGAGGAAATGAATGTGCCATTGTATTTGGACTAAAGAAAAAGGTAATCACACTGCTAAATTGCTCTTGCCCTCTGGAGCATTTCAGTATCCTAAAAACTCTCTGTCAAAGGGCAGAAGGGGAGTTGAATTCCAGCTCATAAAACTTGTGTGTAGGAACAAATGTTTTTTTACCCCTTAAGAGATCCTGTTCTTAAAAGTATTTGGTTTGACTGTGTTTTTGCCATTTTCTTGTTATGTTGTCTGAAAACTGTGGAGTCATACTACCTTCTTTACCATTTGTGACAACACAACGGGGTGAAACTGCAATCATTGGGTGTTTGGTGGAACATCTGAGATGTTCTTATGATCTGACAGCAGCTGGAGGGAGAATCATTTGAGATCATTCAACAGCCTCAGGGAAAGTCACCTAACCACAGTCAGAATTCTTCTTCGCCTTTGCTGTGTCCATCCCTCTCTCCTTAAACTGCCTAGCCTATAAAAAAATGCCAACACACTTCTTTTTGTTTTTTCTCTTACCAAATAGTTAGAATGTCATTTGGGACTCTTCACTTAAAATATCTGGGCAGAGGCTGCCTCAGCAGCTGATTAGGAGTAGATCAGGTGAAAACTTACATTTTTAGGACTGTGTACGTGTCCCTCAGTGGAAAGCAGGGGCAGGTTTGTCTTCCAAGCTGAACCACCTCTGGCTCAGTGTGGTTGTTACAGCAGCTGGTGGAGAGAGGAGCAGGAACACGCTGTGGCTGTCCTTGAGATGTTCACCAGGGGCCTGACTCGTATCCACCACCGTGTCTTTCACGACACCACGTGCCCAGGTTCCCTTCCCGAGTCCTCATCATCCATGCTCCAGGGTGGAGCCCGGAAGCAGCCAGAGGCAGGGCTGTGAGAGGAAAGTTCTCATTCCCCTGGTCTGAATGCAGCTGATATCCATGGAAGCCACGATCTGGCAGAGGGGCTGTCACAGATGGCTTCCCTCCTGGCAACACCCACACTGCTGCGTTAGCCAGGCTTTGGTGGCATGGCAGATGTCAGTGCTGCTCTGGGCAATGCTCCTGAGGGGTTTCTCCGAGTGTGGGGACAGTTAAGGAAGCTGTCACAGGTAGATCAAGGCAGGGCTGAGCAAAAATAAGAAAACCAGAATAAGTGAAAGTCCGTTTTGATGGGGTCCTAGTGAGTACCAGGGCAAGTGGGAAAATGAGATGGCAGAGAGCAATGACAGCTGCATCAGACTATCGCCATGTGAAGGATTAAACCCAGTGAATTTTTTGGAGATTACAGGGTATTATGGGGAGTTAGGGATGATGACAACTTCTTAGAACTCCTTCCTACCACCCAGAGTCTAGCTCTCACCTCAGGGAAGGGCTTTAGTCCATTCCTCCCTCACAAGAAGCACCCCTTCTTTCAGTCCTCCTTTCGTGTCTTTTCAGAGGATGTTATTCACCTGTTCTGTCGTGCCAGCACAACAGGGTGGATAACAGACAGAAGATTTTTAGGAAAGGGAGGTTCAGCAGCCAAAGATGTTCCACGGACCACTGGGACATGGCAAGAGCTGCCCATTCCCCAGCAGGCTGTGGAGGAAGGCGCTGCCCAACCCGACTGTGAACTCTCTCCTTGTAATTTGGCTCTGCTGTGGGTAATGCACAGCACGGCCTGGGAACGAATGAGGCTGGATTTTTCTCAGAGACAGGGATAGGGTAAATATTTGAGTACCTTGAGGGTTATTACAAAACCTGCAAGATTTAATGTAGAAGCTGTTGGAAGATTAAGCCTGGTGCAGTTTGGGTGTGCTGACTACACCTCTGAGGAAATGGAGAAGGTTCTAAGGCTTTTGCCTGAGCAGTGCCCTGTGGTTAATTACCCATTTTGCTTAATTGATGACACCACACTATTCTGCAGTGTCTCAAACAAGGTTTAGCTGCAGAAGAGGTGTCATATTGGCATTTTCTAACTGTCTATTTCAAAGGTTTTTTTTCCTGAAGCCTAAGAGTTTTACTAACAATTCTTTACATATTCAGTGAAAAAAGAAACCTCAAGTTATCTCAGTAGGAATCTTGAACCATTTTTTTCCCAGTGTGAGTGATGCAAGGCAGCTAACACATGTGCCAGATGTAATACTTGCATCACATTTTTTCCTTTTAAAATTTGAAGCTGGTTTTTAACACGAGAGATTTGTTTTTCTCTGTTTTACACATTTTGAAAAATGATATATTTTTTTTACAGAAGATCAATTTGCTTTATAAAGTCACCTTTTTTTATCTTCTTGTCAACATCATCACCATCACCAATAATTCTGTGTCCGTGTACAGAAAGCCAAACATAACCAAGCCAATTCCATTGTCAATCCATATAAATCAATGTCATTTCACCCAGTTTCAAAAAATAGTGTTTTCACTTTTCTTACTTAAAATCTTAGAGCTACTCTACCTGAAGGGAAGGAAAAGAAAAGGAAGGGAAAGGAAGGGAAGGAAAATCTCTGTTTTCCATGTTATCTAATTATGAGCATGAAAAATTCAGGAGGGAGGGAAAAATAAAATACTTAATACCTTTCTCATTTTCAGAAATCAAAATGAAACAAAATTTCTTCAGTTTCAGAATTCTATAACAGTGGTACAATCATTGTCATTTAGAAAACTAATCGGCTTTTGATGAAATTAATTTCTGACTGGAAAGGTAAAAATATACAACGTGGTGGCTAAGATCTCTCCTTTCTGCCCATCCCATCTTTGATGAATCATGTGTTTCCAGCACAAAAGCAGCAGTTTTACTTCTGTTTGCTACTCTGCTATTGGTACTGTAAGGCAACAGTGGAAAAGCCGAATACATAACTATAAGGAAATATAAGGAAAACTAAATACATAAATATAGGAAATAATTAGGAGAAATTCAGCATTAGGATCTATCTAGACAGTGCAATAAAATGCTCAGACCTGATATCAAGCACCATTATGAAGGGCATGTTTCTGTTCATAGGTCCCAAACGAGTGTGTTAATGACCTTACACTGTGTAAGAGTCCAGCCCGAATTGCACCATCTCTTTTCCAGGGAAACTTTTTCTCCATTGGTACTCCTGAAACAGGAAAGAATTATATTCTGCCAAAACTATTCTCCTTTTTAACAAATCTACTAATATCTCCTTTGTCTTGCCTCTTATCTCACAGGAGGTCATAAAATATTTTGTCAGTGATTCATGAGAAATACATATTCCAAGTCGCCTCATTTCCGATAGTTAATTTTCTCGTCGGTGTGGAAGTGGGAACACATTATTCCCTGCACTGGGACCAGCAGCAGCTTCCTGCCATTTAATATGTCCATTACAAGGTGTCGTAGTGAAGGCAGTAATGGATGAATATTGACAGTGCGGGAGCTTGGCGTGGTAAATTAACGAAGATGAGGTGATAATTCACAATTCATCCATGCCACCCAGAGAAAGTCGAGTGGCTGGAGCAAGCCTCCTCTTGAAACCACTTCTATGTGACAGAGCAGCCTGGACCCAGGTTTTGTAACCTTTCCATGAGTTTACCTTCTTGTATTTCCACTCCTCAGACCGACACCTTTATCCACACAAGTACCCAGTTCAGGATGACAGGGCCAATTGCTGGAAAAATTAGCTTTAGTGTTAAGCAGGAGGAGCAGGTTCCAGCCTTTTCTGGAAAAGGCTATCCCATATCCATTACCTGTAATTCTCTTCCTCCTAATCTTCCTTCTCTCAGCAGTAGCAGCAGCCTGAGCTTCCAGGTGATGTTTTTGGGCTGAATTTGTGGCTGGAAACCTGTTCTGAATTCTTCTTGAACAAGCTGTTGTTGGGTGTTGGTTCAGACAACAGGCCATCTCTTTGTGCTGAATGCTCCCAGCTGACAACACAGAGGATCACAGGAATAACACTGGAAAAGTACTGTTTTATAAAGCCTGGAATAAAGTTTTGCTATATTTCTATTAAGGAGTTTAGTAGAGAGGAGAACTGAAAACAGACTGTTTCTGACATTTAAACCCATTGTCCTTCCACCCCACTTTAGTGTGCTGTCTCACTAATCCTCTGGGCTGTATGGTGACAGCTCCTGCTTTGTGTGTAGGTCTGGCATTAGATAAAGATAGGGGAAAAAATGACAGGCTTATCCAAGTTTCTGATAACTTACTGCCAGGTATCTCATACTCTTTCTGTCATTGCTATTCAGGTCTCTCCAACCCTTGGAAGCCCACCTGTGAATAAACTTGTTTCCTCCTTCCTTTGAACCTAGCATTAGATTTTTTCAGCTTTTCTCTTAATCCAGTAGTTTCCTCTTGTAAAAGAATGCAAACTTTCCCCTGATATATCCCTCACCATGTAAATCAGGGCTTTATTTTCCCATCAAGTCTCTTGATCCTCCTCAGTTCTGTTCAGCTAAAACACTTTTGGCTCTGGTTGTTCCCTCTACTCCTGCAATTAGGCCCGTCAATAAACTCTGTTTCCTCCTGGAACTCGTGCTAACTTGTTGAAAAGTCATGAGGCAGGAGCAATCCATAGATTTAAACTTGCTGACCACTGAGCTGACCCATCTTCAGAGATGACCTTTGCAGCTCTGTGATGTGGAAGGGCTTTGTTCACCTTTTCAGTATCCCTGGTGACCCCAAGCCAGGGTAAGCAGCACCAAAATCAATGTGCACAGGCTCAGGATCCCTCATCGACCAATTGTGCTCAGGTATGGCGTGGAAAATGAATGCAAGCAAATATTAACTTAGGGGATGACATGTGAAAGGGATGAAGGAAGGTCAGAGTGGGTTTTGACCTATTTAATCTATGTATTGTAATAGACTTCTGCAGAGGCTTCTGTAGCTTTACTCCTACCCTTGTGATTCCCTTGGCAGGAGCATTAGGAAGGCTTACTCTCAGTTAATCAAATCTTGAGCTGATATGTAGGGGTTTGCCTCACACACTCGTAAGTGATTGGCTCTAGATAAAGCCTAGAGGGGGGCTAATTCAGTTTAAAGTGCCCATTTCGCAAGTTACCTCATCTTTGTTTCCCAGAAGACTTTCTTGATTATCCATATTGACATCTAAGTTTATCCACATCTTGTGGGAGGTTATTAACTGCTCGATCCTCACAACAGTTTTGTTCTGCCACCTTTGGCTGCCTTTTGTCCTGTTTGCACTTTCTGTCTGCTTCCAGAAGTTCAGACACCAAGCTGAAAATGTTCCTTTGAAAGGCGTGTGACCCTGTTTTTGCTGTGAAACTGAGGTCCCTTCTCCATACCAAAATGTGCTTCCTTTACACTATTAACCCCTTCTGGAAACTGCAGTCCATTCAGCTTCCCTGTAAACTTCATTCAAATTGAACCGTACCTTAATAAACGCAATCATATAAAAATAAATCATTTATAAAAAACCTTTTTTTATCTGATACCTACCCAGTCTTCTCTCCACAGGTTAGACAGTGCAGTGGCTTTTGTTCATGTTGCTCAAAGCTAGTCCTTCCCAGTTGAATGCAATTGTGCTCTTCCTGCAACCCAAGCTGTTATGGGACTTCTGCAAGGTCCTTGTATCCTAAAATACTTTGGTTTGTGACTTTTCAATGTAAAATTTTTGAAATAATGTGAAGGCTATATCAGAATCTTAGAGAGAAATTCGTTTTCTCAGTAGCCTGGTGGGGAGAGGCACTGCATGTCTGGCAACAGGACCTGGGGCCATGTGGGGAGTTGTTGGTGCCATTAGAAGACTTTCTAGAATTTTGTTTTATTTTGCCTTCCCATTAAAAAGAGAGCTGCTCATTCAGTCTCCTAACTATTCCCAGAATTTTTATCAAATTTCATTTTAGAGGAATCTCTCTGTTCAGCACCAAAAGAGAAGCTAGCAATGAACTTATAGACTTTGTGGAAGGTCGGGAATTGTAATGTAGTCATCATAAAGAATGAGTACAGAAAATGACATTAAGGAAATATACATGAGACTGTTTTTCTTAATTTTATTGAAAGAAGTGAAAAAAAGAGGCAAATCCCCAACTGCTGTACATGGTCCTGCCATTTTATGATGCAGTGAAAGGATACAGAAAAAGAAGGTTTAATTCTTTCACTGACTAATTAATAAAGCCATGTGGATTTCTTATTTAGTTTATTTTCCTTCTAAGGTACTACAAAGACAGATAAGATTCCTATTTTAACACAGTGATATACTAAAGGCTTTAGAAATATTAATTAGTTCTGAGTCACAAAGAGCTGGCATTTGCTTTTGTGCAATGTTCTCTCACAATCCATGGTGATGAAGAGTACACTCTGCAGTGAGAATTGTTAATTACAGAGAGTAAGTCTCCTCATCCCCTTTTATGAATAACAGCTTCCTGGAGTTTATGGAACCTCCGTAGTGAAGCACTTAAACCTTGGCTACCTTGGACTAAAATGTCTTGGAAGCTTTGCACCTCACTTAAGAGGGCCCATGTGGTTTTTTGGTGTTAGAACTCGACTGGAGTTAGGCAAACACTTCCAAACATGAGTCCTGAACAATGCTTAGTTTATTTACCACAGAGCTTCACAATAATAGAGAACTCTGTTATTAAAGACCTTTGCAAACCCTGGACACCTTCTCTATAGTTGTGACTCGGGCAAAAGAGAGGAAAATCAGTGGATTTCTTCTGCCAGAGCTTCCTACTCTCACCTAATGAGATGTACAAAAGCCACAAAGGCAGAAGAGAAGAACTGGCTGGGCTGCATTTGAAATCCCCAAGCTCTGGGACCTCTGCACTCCATCCCACTGCACAGGTAACTCAGTTTTAGTCTCTGGATGTTCCTCCTTCATCCAAAAATAACTTCAAACTTAATGTTCTAGTGCCCTGGAGGATTTTTGTCATCTCCAACAACAATGGGGTGTTGCTGTGAGCCATGGACAGACAACAATGGGGGAAAAAAACCAAAACCCTTCAAAACGCAAACAAAGCCCCAATCCCAAAACAATGCACCAAGTGCTCTGCCACTGCATGCAGAGGGGTGGTCCAACAGGAGGATATGTTTTACACAGAAAGGGTGATCAGAAAGTGGCAAACAAAGCAGAGAAACCAGTACTGAGAAGACCTTTCCAAGAGCACACAGCACCTCAGCACTGGACCTTAAGAGATGGAAAATTTCCCAAATCTCACCATGCTCGCTTGTTATCGTTCCTGGTGTGATTCAGACTGAATTACCTATCACAACAGTTACTCTGTTATTTAGTACAGTTTTTTTACAATATCTGACTGCATTTTCTGTAAATATTCCACCTGCATCCATCTCAGCCATTCTTATGAGAGGTATTAAAGGTGTTCCTGTCATGCTGCAGTTTGAAATCATGGAGATAAAGGGAAAATTAGCATTATACACATGCAGCAAAACTCAAAGAAAAGAAAGAGAAAAAGAGCCTGCTTTTGCACACTGAGGAATTTAATGATGTTTTCTTTTGAGGGAACAGCCTTCTGAATGAGGAGTTGTTGTAAGCACAAAATTTCAGCAATATGAAGTATTGCTTTGTTTTATTTAATATATGGGTTTTTTTAATAGCTGTTCTGAGTTTTACTATTAAAAAAAAACCACGGAAGACTAAAGATTGAGATTGATATCAAGAAGCAAGATGTCACCATTTAACACTCTTTTGCAAGGTGTAACTTTCATCTCATTCCCTGGCCTTGAGCCTGCTTTTAATAATGAAAATCAGGAACACCAGACAGGTCAGTGAAATTCTGTCAGGGTAATGGCAAGGCGAGCCCTCAGCTCCCTAGTGAGGAGTCACCAATCCCTCACTTACATTTTATAATTTGAGGATTAAACAGAACATGCTTATGTTTAAAATCAGTTTGGAGAGAGCTGTGGATATGTCTATTAATTATTTATTACTTCTTTAAACTTGCATAGTTAAAACTAATTTTAATGAGCTAGAAGTTAGCTTAGACTTCAAGAACCTAAATTTTATCTGTGATGTTCCTTTGGTGTTCTCAGATTTGTGCATGTATTTAAAATCACTTTTGGGCAAGAGTCTGAATGATCTGAGTGTGTTCATTTGAAACAGAATTATCAGACAGGACAAATCCTCAAAACCCTAGGAAATATCTTTGTTATGTCCATATATTTTAATGGCCATTAGGATTTCTAGAGGAAAAGCCACTGAGGCATGGGAAGGAGGGGTTCTTTAAAATGTAATTGGACTTTTGCACATAAAGAGGAGCCCACTGAACTTTCCTCTTGGCATAAAAGGAGCCCAAATATTAGCCCAGCTTTTAAATAAGGGTCCCTGGCACAGTTGATTTTGACCCATGACTAGTTGCAGTATAAACAAACATTGAAAATAATCTTATGAAGTGGGGAAACTGGGGTGTTGCCCATCTACTTAATCAGGGTTTTATATTTATTATTTCTGACAACAATAATAAAATGACATTCATTTTCCAATTAATATTAGCATGAATATTGACTTATGCTATTATGTATATCAAGACACAAAGAAGAAAAGCTTTCCTGCTGCTTTACATAATTGAATAATGCTAGTTTAACATTTGCAGAACCTTTAGGGAAGTATAATGAATTCTGCAAATACTCAGATTTACATCCTGGAAACAGAAACAACTGGAAAATTTTAAAATTAATCTCTTGGTTTTTATGCAAAGCAATGTTGAGTTTCTTAAAAAAAAAAATCTGGGACTTTGCATTCCTTTCTGTAAGAAAAAGAGGAGTCTAGATTATTTTCCAACTAGACTATTTCACAAATGATTAGTTTTCTTTGAAGTCTGTAACTCTTGTTTGCTAGCTGTGAATTTTGTTGTAGGCAAAAAGCAAGGGGAAATAAAGTCTGCAGATATGTAGCTAACACCTAGCAAATCAAACTGGACAATCTTCTCACCATAAAATATCTGGAAATGCATGAATAAATGCAGGTTAACTTGCATCTTTTCTGCTGCCAAATGTTGATATCAGTATGCTAGACTGCTTTCAAAAACAGGGCTGGAAAGATGTAGTGTGAGGTAAAAATGCAACTGCAGCTCCATTTTCGAGTTGGAAAGTTGGTACCTTTATTTGAAATCTAGGTTTTGATTCCTCTGTTCACCATTATGTCTCCCTCACACCTGGCAGTAATTCTAATATGGGTAGCTGGAAGGGAGCTCCTGTCAGTGAAAAAACGTCTATTTTTTATTTGAATGAAGATAACTACAGTTCAAAGGGTTTGGCAGAGATAGAGGCTGGTGCTACATCGCTCCAATCACCAATTGTTTGGCTTTCTGAAATACAGCTCCTCATTCATGAGGTTCTCACCTTTATTTTTTTAAATTGCCTCCCACAAATTCAAGCAGTCGGGATCATCCCAGGGCTGGCTTTGCCCTTCCTCCCTGCTCAGGTTCAGACAAACCTCCGCTTCCAGGTTCTACTCAAAGGTGCCACTGCTGATCTCGTCCTGCAGCCTGGGCTTTGCGGAGCGTTTGACGCCTCTGAGCCCAACAGAGGCGCTGCGAGGAGCCCGTCAGAGGATCCAATTATTGCCTTTGATTCCCCTGCCTAAGAGTTTGCTCAGGGCAGTGACTTTCCCCAGGCTATGTCTTCCCCGATCTCTTCCTCCTCCTGCGTGCTCCTTCGCTCCCAGGCTCAGAATGCAGCCTTGCCACGGCAAAATGCTGAGTGAAAAATGCTCTGGTGCCGAATAATAATCGGTGCAAATGAAGCCTTCCCACACTACCTTTTCCCTTCTCCTAGAGGGCTTCTCTTCTTAGGCCTCCTGGCTTATTGCATTAATAATTCATAACCAGTGTGCTTCACACAGGCTCACCCAAAGCAAACTCACAGAATGCCATTTTTCCACCAGTGCTCATCAGAGTGGATTTTCTTAAGAGCAGGCGGCTTTGCAAAGCACAAATTCTTCATTTCTGTGGTGAAAAACTTGTAGTGCTGTGATCTGGATTAAATTGATTATTGACACGTTCCTTCTCTGTGGAGTTTAAGATGTGCACAGGGCAAGGAAGGAGGGGTTTGTTGGAACAAATTCTGCAGAATTAATATAGGTGACAGATCTGCATCGGTGGGAAGCCACATCCCTGTGAGACAGAGGTTGGCTTTTCTTTTAAACATTTCTTTATAACTTGTAAGGAGTTAGCAATTCACCTTTAGTAAAATATTAACAGTAATTAACTGTATTGGAAGACCTTGGAAAAACTGGGAAAAGACCTGGGAAAAACTTGGCAAGTGGTTCAGTTATTTTAAGTCTGTAGCAAAAAAAAAGAGGAAATTTTTACATTTTCATATTACAAGTTAACAAACTCTTTAGCTCCTATTGCTAAGTAATAGCTTCCTAATAATAAATATTTCAGAGAACTGGGAAAGCTTGGTACAAAAGGATGGTTTAACATAATTGGACAGCTTTGTAAAGAGAAATGTTTCCAGAAGAAACTGTGAAGAAGAGTTGTGAAAATGAGACAGAAGCCAGCAGGACAAAGCAGGTTTATCTAGGTTAGTAGAGTAATCATGGTAAATAAATTTGGATTATAAAGTTAGCTGTGCTTAATATTTTGGTCATTTGGTCATTATTCATGTTAAGAAAAACCTCGAGAGGCATCATTAAGTGGTCAAACTCTATAATGGGGATGATGAGTCCTGGGAATGTTTTCTGCCCAGATTCCAGTTTCTGCTGCAGACTGGCAAAATCACAACAGAGAGTGGCTGAACGTGGACTCCACAATGTCCCTGCACAGAGCAACGGGCCGACAGAGGGAGGAGCCCAGAGGAAAGAAGGGTTAAAGCAAACGAGCAGCTCCCAAAGCCCAGGAATGGCTGAAAATGAGGAGATGAGAGGGAAAATAAATAAATCTTTGAGCTTTTGACAGAATATAACCCATCTCTCAAGATAATATTTATATCAGGTAGACTCAATGCTGGGACCTAGTCCTCAAGAGGTCCTTGAGAATCTGAAAGCTGTCGTTTAGCTGGACGATTCCTTTTGCTATAGTAGCCACGGGGTAGCCAGTGTCTGTTTGCTAACCAAGACCTTTTTTAGCTGAAAAAAAAGGATTTAGCCAATTAATATACATTTTCAAACCCCAGCCATCACAAAGTAGTCAACTCAGAAAGCAAAATAAGGAGTTGAGCTAAAGCACTGATACTAATGGTCTCACCAGCATTTAAAACAGGTCTAACATGACTTCTGCTTAAGCTCTGCGTCCCCTGGGCTCTCTTTGTTGTCAGAAAGAGGCAGCAGAGGCTGAATCTTATCCGCTTACAGCAGGAGTGCAGTTGTTTTCCTCATTAGGAATTACAAAACTAAACAGCAAACTCCACTCCATCATGTTTGTTTCATAATGCTTCCTCTCAGTTATAACTTTCCTAGCAAAGTTTTATAATTCTTTGGCCTCACCCAAATCCCTCTTCAAAGCTGTAATAAAAGGAAAAACAATAATAAAAGAGTCAAGTTTTAAATCCCAGCCAACCCTGGTGTGCTGCTGGAGAGAAGGGAGATTAGGAAATAATTTTCAGCCACATTGTGACAACAAGAATTTGTTTTTCACAAAAATTAAAATATTGTACCTACTAATGCAGTTGCAGGAGATTTATCTACAATCCACAGTAAGATAAATACTGGGGATTACTTCTAGATGTTACTGCTATATTAAATTGAAGGCTGCAAGTGAAATTGAAGCAATTCCCACCCACGTGAAGCATGACAACGCTGAAGATAAGTCTAGGTTACATATTAGGTCAGGATCAGAAGCAATGTATTTTACAATGTTGTGCAAACTGTAATTTTCATAATTGCAGGTAAATGTTCAGATTCTAGGTGTGTTGTAAGGATTTGAGAGTTAGGGGAGAAAAAACACATTTTGCTAATTTAGTTATATAAAATAATGCTGTTTCAAAAGTAAAATTAGGCCTAATCTTTTTATGCAGAAGCAAATCACGAATATTTAGACAGGAAATCAACCCTAGTAGAAGGTTTTGTCTAAAGCTCTTTCAGTAACCCAGTTCTTTCCATTTCTTGCAACTTTTCAGGCTAAAAACTTGGGGTTTGCACAAAGTGAAGGTGGAGTGACACTGCAATGCAGAGGCATGCAGAGAGAGAGAATTGTGAGCTGCTTTATTTTGGGTAATAACTACATTTTTGGGGTAAATAACTACAGAAGACAGGAGTTCTGGACTCTGGCTCTGTGGAAATGGGGTATGGATGAAATATCCCTGCCATCCTTGCAGTAATTCAGGTACCTACAAAAGCAAAACAGAACATGAGGCTTGACATAGGACTGTCCCCTCCACCAGCTCAGAGTCTTCCAGAAGGAACAAGGAGGATGGGACAGGTGGAAGTGTCAGGCAGGCTGTTATCTCTCCCCATGCCCATTTGTATGCCTAGTTAGCTGCTGTCACTGAGAACAGGGCCAGCGTAAGTTCTCTTCTTGCCTAGTTCCAGCTCTTTCCTGCCTTTTTTCCCTTGCAGCAAGGAATATTTTGGCAAGCAGCCCTGATCTGTAACCGTAGCAAGAGGGAAAAGCTACTCGAGGGGTTTATGGCATGGAATGAACATAAAGGGTTATTTAAAAGGAAGTTATTGTCTATTATTGCATTTAGACCTGTGATCACAGGTACAGGAAGGTAGAAATGTGTACCCGTGCAAAATGTGCACATTGTGGTGACAGAACAGGAAATCCCAAACCAGAAACATGAACAAAAACTTTGTATGGTTGGTTGTCAGCCTTAAACTTAGCAATGTTTCAGGGCTGAAGAATTTCTTGTTATCAAATACTCATCCCTTCTAATTACAGGGATTAAAGAGGAATTAATGGTTGAAAATAAACAGCAATCTTGAAAAAAGGTGATATTACGGCTGTGGGATAGGTTTGTTACAAGGTTTTTGTGATGTTTTGGGAACATGGACGTACATAGACAACCTCTTAAATGCTGGTTCTTCTCTGGCTTATGACATTCCCTTCGCAGTTCTTAGAATCATTGGATGAATGTCAGCGTGTATTAAATAACTCCTGAAGGGAAATTGCGGTAGCAGAGTAAGGAAGATTTGGTTTAGAAGCTCATAATGAATTTAACAAAAAATAATAACAGTCCTCTGAACCTTGTCTGGCTTTCAGTTATTAGGGAAAGAACTGTTCTTCCAGGCACAACTTGCAAAATCCCATTTGTTTTCAGCTTAGCCCAGGGGAAGTTAGCAACATTACCCTCCCATATATATTGCATTAAACACTTCAAGTCACTTCAGTAATGCTTGCAAGTTTAAAATTAGATTCAAGACTGGAATGATTTAAAGGCCTTTAAAATGAATGAACCATGAGATTGCTTTAATTGTTTTAAGTATAATCATCTGTATTTAAAAATATTATTCCTAAAACATTCAATTTTGGCATCCAAGAAGAAATTAATTTGGCAGGCTCTTTTTATATTAGGCTTAATGAAAACACTTAAATTCAAATGTTCAGAGCAACCAATGATTTGTAGCTGCCTAATTTAAGACATTTTGGAATGCCATTATCATAAAGCTTCCTCAATATCAAAAATTACATCATTTGGGCCCCAGAAAATTGTAATTTTGTTGAGATACAGTACCACAGTTGTGGTGTAAATCAGTATCTAAATTGCTTGGAAAAATGTTATGAAAGTGGATCATTTAACACTCACCTGACTTTTGTAAAGCCTTTTAAGGACTTCAGTGCAGCACTCAAGCAACAATTGTGTCATGGACTTCATGTTAATTAGCTGACCAGGTTGTAAAGCTTAATTAACACAATGCCATAATGTGTGGGAAGCTCTGTACTGCCACTAAACCCAGCCTTCTTGGGGAGAACAGAGGGAATGATCCGGTAAAATTCAGTTTGATGGTATTGCACAGAAACTCCTGAAGCAACACTCACAAAGTTTTGAAACAGTGAATTACGAGAAAAGGAAATTAGAGCAATTGTCCACCGTCAGCAGCTGTTTTGATGCGTGCAGGGTAAAGCCTTTTAGCATAACAATTTAAATGCTGACAGTGGATTTCTTACTCTGGTGAGGAGGATGGATGGGAGGAATAAAACAAACTCCTTTCCCCAAAATTTCACCTTAAATTTCGCTTTTATTCTGCACTGAGAGCCGGGGAATGAGAGGTACAGAGGAGGTGCAGAAGGTTTCCATATCTCAGTCAGAAAGGCCTGACAACAAATGGCATAATAAAAATGCTGTTTTAGTATGGCAGGATAAAAGGAATACAGGTAATGAGTAAATTTTACATCCCTTCGGGTGCTGGGAATCCCACATTCATGCAGCATGAGACAGACCCAAATAAATACAGCAACAAAATATGCACGGGGAGGGAGAAAGGCCCATCACACCTCTATTTGTGCATGTGCAGGGGTGGATGTGTGGCCAAAAGCAGGTGAGCTGAGCATCTGAAATGCATTTTCACTGCAGGAGGGCACAGAGCAAAGCTTTGACACAGCCTGTTATAGGTTTCAGCCCTCATATTTCTCCCAGGACACCCCCCAAACCCGTGACAAATTACTTGTTGACAAATTACGTGTCAACAAACTGCAGAACTCAAAGATGTATGGCTGGAACGAGTCAGATTCTCTCGAATATAAACAGGTCTCATTAAGGCTGTCTGTAAATTTTATGTCTGGCCAAAAAAAGAGTGAGTTTTGTGGTAGCCTCAAGATAAGCATAAAAATGTGAATGGAAAGGCCACTTTTTTTTTTTGTTCCTGACAATAGCAAGAAATGGAACACTAGGTAATTTTAGAGCAGAAATTTTTAGTGTTGGAAAGTCCTTTTGAAATAGGCAGTAGAACTTCCACAGTTCCAGAAGACCAGAGGAGAGCTATATTACGTCATTTTTCTGATCAGTAAAAAACAATCAAAACAAACAAACAAACAACAAAACCAACCAGAAAACCCTGCCAGGTTAATCTGGATTTTCCCCAGCCACAACAAAGCTCTGCAATGAAGATTAAAGCCATTCCTAACCAGAAAATCAGCAGATTTTTATGAAGAGGCTAGAAGCCAATTTTGCCAATATTTTTGAAAAAAACTAAGTTTAGTCCATGTCACAATAAGATTAATACAACTACAAAAACACCCCCAAGAAACAACACCAAAAAAAGATCCAAATAGTTCTGTTTCTAAACCGAATTTCGATGGTTTCACTGTTTTAGAGTATTCACAGAAGTATTTCAAATATGCTATATTCAAATAAAGCAATATTTTTCATATAACATGTTTAGGTAATATTTAACTATTTAAACCATAAGCTTTTCAAAAGCTGGGACATGGGAGGGGCTTTCTTCAGAGTTTTTTAGGAGGGAGTTTTTGTAAATTTATAAGACACGAGTATGTCTTTAGATCAGTGAGGTTTCGGATGGCAGGAGGTGCGTACTGACCAAGAGCCGATGCATTTCTTGTTTTGTGTGTGGAGTGTGTTTGTGTCTGGGGGTGTCTGACCAAATGCACAAATCAGATTTACTGCACTGAGCTATTCGCTGGAGCATGGCCCGTAGAAATGTTAAAAATGTTAAGAAACTGCCTCTTCTTACTTCTCATGCTGTTTGAAACCAGTCATAAGTAGGGGTTCAGTGCAAAACTGGGCCAACACTACCACAACCTGGGAAAACACAGTTCTTCTAAAGTGCTTGTTCTTTCTTTTCTTTTTTTTCCTCTCTTTTTTTTTTTCTTTTTCCCTTAGAAAAGTCCATAAGGTACATAAGGCAGTCCATCTGTTGTTTGTCTAAACCAAATGAATTGCCTCTCTTGACTTCCCATTTTTTACCTGGTAACTGATCATTGTTCAGCCACAGTGGGTATAAATTAGAGACAGGATTCTCCCTCCAAAAACACAGTATAGGAAAAGCCAAGTAAAAATGGAACAAATACATAAAAGACCTTGCAGGGAAGATAGTATTAGGGGGAGAAATTAACACATTCAACTTGTTATGAAGCAAATGCATTTCCTTTTCTAAAATGAGCAGGTTTTTGGATCTGCGTCAAAGATTTGTGAACCAAAGGTACTTTAAAATGGGGGTTTGTGTGTATGGTGTTTGGTGGTTGTTTGTTTTTTTTTTTTTTTTTTTGTTTGTTTGTTTGTTTGTGGTTTTTTTTGTTTGTTTGTTTGTTTTTTTGTTTTGTTTTGTTTTTTTTGTTGTTTTTGTTTTGTT